>JADBJO010014046.1:22500-37500 GCA_016801955.1 Conus betulinus | reverse complement strand
TGCTATGGGGCTGTTTAATTTTTTTTTTTTTTGTTGGTATTATTCTTTTCAGCGGATAGTAAGTATAGAGTGCATCATGAAGAAATTAATTGTTTGATTTTTATCGTCGTGCCATGGAAGTCATTTGGACATATCTGCACTGCGTGTCGGATATACATGTGTTTTGGAGGCCTAATAAGCTTGTTCAGGTTGGCCTAGAGACATTTGATTTTATCACCTTCGCAGGCAAGAGGAATTTTGAAAGCACAGATTGATGATTGAGTATGTAAACAAATTTATTGAGAACTATTTGCTTGAAACGATCAAGACAGGGTGCGAGCCTAGTTTGAGTGTTATAAGTGTACAGAATGTTTATAGTGTTCGTATTTTTTTAAACGAAATATACTGCGCTCTGGTGCAGTTGAATGACCTCTCTTTCGCACGATCGTCGCGTAATTTCTACACAGTTTATTTTACAAGAAGACCTAGGCCTCATCTCGTGTTGGATTGCTGCGTATCATCACCTGTGCTATAGGGCCTAGCTTAGCAGGCACGCAAAATTGTGTAAATTGTTAGCCTACATGATAGCACCTAATTGCGATAGACTTCAATTGAGTTGTATTCTTTTTCACTATTGGTCACTGCCTTTAAAGTAAGTTAAACAGGTACAAGTTATTTGTTACATTAGTTTTTTCTAAAACGTTTATCATGATTAAATGTCATATAAACAAATGTTTTACTTTATTAATAATTTACTGGATTAATAAAAAGAAAGAATAAATCTTGAAATTTGAAAATAAAGGTAACAAAACAATTAAAATATATAAATAAAAAGGGGCATAACTATCCATCGTGGCCAGTACTTGTACGCAGTTAATGAACCTGGTCAATGATATGCAGGTTCGCGCGCCTGTTTCTTTGCATAAAAGTCCACAACATCACATAATGATGTGTGGATTATGTCCTATGTCCACAACATCACGTAATAATGTGTAGACTATGTCCTATGTCCACAACATCACATAATAATGTGTGGATTATGTCCTATGTCCACAACATCACGTAATAATTTGTGGATTATGTCCTATGTCCACAACATCACGTAATAGTGTGTGGATTATGTCCTATGTCCACAATACAGTCATCAGGTAAGAATAATGCGTGGATATTCATCGCGTAATAACAATGTCTGGATTGTGTTCTATGTCCACATATATTCATCAGGTGATAACAATGTGTGGATCATGTTCTGTATCCACAAGATATTCATCAGGTAAAAACAATGTGGGGATCATGTCCTTAATCGACAAGATATTCATCAGGTAATAACAATGTGTGAATCATGTCCTATATCTACAGTATTATATTCATCAGGTGAGAGCAATGTGTGGATCACGTCCCATATCCACAATGTATTCATCAGGTAATCACAATGAGTGTATCAAGTCCTATGTCCCCCTTGAGGCTAGAAGACCAAAGCAATAGGGGTGGGTGGATTGGAGAGGAGTGGGTGCTGGGGGAGGGGTGTTGGGTGTGCGGGGGGGGGGGGGGGGGGGGGGGGGGGGGGGGGAAGGAGGGGTTGAGGCAAAGAGTTGGTAGAAGCTGTGGGCATGAACGGGGTGATAATGTGTGTGAAGTGTGTGTGTGTGTGTGTGTGTGTGCGTGTGTGTGTGTGTGTGTGTGTGTGTGTGTGTGTGTGTGTGTGCGTGCGCGCGTGTGTGTGTGTGCGCGTGCGTGCGCGCATGTGTGCGTGCGTGCGTGCGTGCATGCGCACGCGCGTGTGTGTGTGTGTAGAGAGAAAGTGAGATATGTATACACGTGTGAGTGCCTATGTGAGCGTGTGTGGTCAGTGTGTTAATCATTTCATAATCATAATCAGATTAGTCTAGCATAAGTAAGTAAAGGCAGCCAGACTCTATGAAGTATCCACACAGATGTTTTATATGACTGTGTATGATGAATAAACTTAAACATCACCAATTACGTCGAAAATATTTCCTCGGTCGACACGAAACACGCTATCGTAATCTTTTGTAATGTGTCGGCAGCGGTTGTATCAATTTCCAAAGCACCTTTCCCCTGAATGCCTTAAAACTGAAACTGACAGGATTTCAATGATTCAAAATACTAAGCTATGTAACTCAGAGAGAGAGAGAGAGAGAGAGAGAGAGAGAGAGAGAGAGAGAGAGAGAGAGAGAGAGAGAGAGAGAGAGAGCTGGGGTGAAAGAGGAGCATGTCACTCACTTCATCTCAGCCATGATCGGCAGGCCGTCGTAAGTTTAGTTGAACGACCAGGTTGTCATGGTAGGTGCAAATATACATTTTCATCCCAGCTGGTATTCATCACCATCAACATCATTGTTGATGTTATTGTTTGTTACTGATTAGTAATTGTTGCTGCTGGTTTTTTTTTTTTTTTTTTTTTTTTTTTTTTTTTTTTTTTTTGCTGCTGATCAATAGTAGCTGGGTGACCTTGGCCTTCTGAATGCTTATTTCCCACAGTCAAAGGCAAACATTTGCGTTCAAGCACAAGCACAAACAAGGGCCTGCGCTTACGCCCAAATACACACTTACATGTGTGTACACACACATGCCGTACACATGCAGGCACACATGGGCCTGAATACCCGCCGGTGCACACACAGACATGCAGACTCACTCAAACAACGACTGTACCCTTGGTCTGACCAGTGTGTTGGACTAATGCGCAGGTCATCTGTTGAAACGAGTCTGTCTTTAATTAATCTGTCTATTGTGTGATCTCAGAACTTACCAGATCCTACATAGCGTTCCTGAATTGATACGCAGTGGTACCCTGGTAAAAACTTAGAAACAAATTCGAATCAGAACTTCAGTCTGTTGGAATGTTACTATTACGTCTTTGGAATCATAGACTGATGGAGCATGTAAACAAAATGTCGAGAAGTAATTGTTTGAAACGGTCAAGACGTCCTCGCAAACCTAGTTTGAACATCGTGCGTCTACAAAATGTGTACAAAGTTCATACTTTAAATCGAAAAATACTGTGGTCTGTGCCATTGAATTTATTCATCTTATCAGTACAAACGATCGGCGCGTACTTTCCGCAAGGTTTTATATGTATAATATTTCTAATATTTCATATGCTTTGCGAATTGGTTACATGTGTATATGTGGTCGCTAGCCTATTTCTAGCTTACTCACAACTGATACCTCATATATTATTAGTGTGTGTATGTGTGTGTGTGTGTGTGTGTGTGTGCGCGCGCGCGCGCGCGCACGCGCGTGTGTGTTTATGACCTGTGATTGCAGAATTGTGTGTGTGTGTGTGTGTGTGTTTCTGTTTATTGTTGTCAGTACAACCTTGAGTTAATCTGACAATAAATTGGTTTCAGTCAGGTTCTGTTCATAATTGTTTTTGTAGATGTTGAAATGTTAAAACTTGTAACGTGCTCTGTAGCTTATGTCGTTACAATGGGTGCTAAGCCTATAGAAATTGTCCTCGTTATAATTATTATTATCACCTTTAGCATAGGTGACACCCACAATTTAATTGGACTTCAACTCAATTCAATTACCTTGTTGAGTTAGTGATTGGTTCTTCATTTATTGTATTTTTTTCGATTAGTTGCTAGCTTTAAAGTTATAAAAGCAGTTAATAGTAAATTGTTCAATTTGTTCCCAGTTTTATCAATTATGACGAAAAGGATATATAAAACAATAATTGTCCTTTACTTGATTAATGAAATGCCAAAACAAACGAAAGTTTGAGAGAACAGATTCAAAACAGTTAAAATATAAAATTCAAAATAAGGGACATAACTATCTATCCTGGCCAGTACATGTATGCAGTTAATGAACCTGGTCAATTAATCAGCAGGTCTGTGTGCCCGTTTCTTTGCATAAAAATCTACATCATGTAACAATGTGTGGGCTATGTCCTGTGTCCACAACATCACGTAATGTGTGGATTATGTCCTATATCCACAACATAATGTATAATGCGTGGATTATGTCCTGTATTCAAACATCATGTAACAATGTGTGGATTATGTCCTGTGTCCACAACATCACGAATAATGCGTAGATTGTCCTATGTCCACAACATATTCATCAGGTAAGAGAACAATGTGCGGATTGTTCATTATCACGTTATAATGTGTGGATCATGTCCTACAATTCATCAAGCAAGAACGATGCGTGGATAATCATCACATAAAATAACAAGTCTGGAATTTTCCCAATATCCACAATGTGTTCATCAGATAATCACAATGTGTGGAATCATGTCCTCCTGTCCACAATATATTTCATCAGGCAAGTTCAATGTGTGGATGTCCTATATCCACAATATATATATATATAAGTCTTAGCAATCACAACGAGTATATCAAATCCTATGCCCCCTTTAGGCTAGAAGAACAGAGCAATAGGGGTGGACGCATTGGAGAGGAGTGTGTTAGGGGGTGGAGGCGTAAGAGTGGAGACAGAGTTGGTGGAAGCTGTGGATATGAACGTGTACACACGAGCGTGGAGAGAGAAAGATGTGTACACGTGTGAGGTCAGTGTATGAAGTATTACAGAAAACAGGTTAGTCTAGCTGAAGTAAATAAATACAGCTCGCTTCTATAACCCAGTTTGAGTAAAATGTATATAAAGCTCATTCATCAAACCAAGAAATACTGCGCTTAGTGCTGTTGAATTTATCCTTCTCCATCATCACACACTATTGTGCCCGATTTCCACAACGTATATCTTGTGTACATGCTTTGCATATTCATTAGACATACATGTGTGAGCGTGGGAGCCAGCTTCTCGCTTAATCTCAAAGGGTTCGTGATATACTGCCATCACCGTTGACGTACGCGATAATTTAACTGAATGTTTAATCTAGATATCATATTAATTGTTATGTTACGGGTGAGATTTACGTCCTATTGGCCTGAGGCCCTTAAGGACAAGTTCCTGCAGACATATGTCTACATCTTTCATATTAATTATGTTATACTGTTACGGGTGAGATTTACGTCCTATTGGCCTGAGGCCCTTAAGGACAAGGTTCCTGCAGACATATGTCTACATCGTTTGACATATTAATTCTGTTAAGGGTGAGATTTACGTCCTATCGGCCTGAGGCCCTTAAGGACAAGGTTCCTGCAGACATATGTCTACATCATATTAATTTAGTTATTGGTCCTTATTATGTTGCAAATGTTTTCTATCAGTTGCTAGCTTTAAATTTATAGGACAGTTAATAGCAAAATGTTAATTATTTTTTCTTATTTTAATTATTTATGTTAAGAAGATACACAGAACATTACTTTTGTTTTACTTGATTATGTAAAAAAAGAAAATTAAGGAAAATTTTGAGAGAAAATTACAAAAAAAAATCAAAATATATAATCTACAAAAAGGGACATAACTATCCAGCCTGGCCACTACTTGTACGCAGTTAATGAACCTGGTCAATTAACCTTCAGGTCCTTGTGTCTGTTTCTTTGCATCAAAGTCCACAACATCACGAATAATGTGTGGATTATGTCCTACATCCACAGTATATTCATCAGGTAAGACCAATGTATGGATATTCATCGCGAAATAACAATGTCTGGATTGTGTTCTATATCCACAATATATTCATCAGGTAATAACCATGTGTGGATTATGTCCTATATCCAAAATAGATTCATCAGGTAATAACAGGGTGAGAATGTGTGTAAAGTGTGTGCGTGTGTGTGCGTGCGTGTGCGCGCGCGCGCGCGTGTGTGTGTGTGTATGTGTGTGTGTGTGTGTGTGTGTGTGTGTGTGTGTGTGTGTGTGTGTGTGTGTGTGTGTGTGTGTGTGCGCGCGCGCGCGCGCGCGCATGTATGTGTGTGTGTGTGTGTGTGTGTGTGTGTGTGTGTGTGTGTGTGTGTGTGTAGAGCGTGTGTGGTCAGTGTGTTTGTCATTTTCATCATCAAAATCAGGTTAGGAGAGAGAGAGAGAGAGAGAGAGAGAGAGAGAGAGAGAGAGAGAGAGAGAGAGAGAGAGAGAGAGAGAGAGAGAGAGAGAGAGAGAGAGAGAGAGAGAGCCTGGGTGAAAGAGGAGCACGTCACTCACTTCATCTCAGCCATGATCGGCAGGCCGTTGTAAGTTTAGTCGAACGACCAGGTTGTCATGGTAGGTCACAAATAACATTTTCAGCCCGTCTGGTGGTGTTCATCACCATCATTATTGATGTTACTGTTGTTACTAATTAGTGATTGTTGCTGATGAATAGTAGCTGGGTCATCTTCAGAATGCTTATTTCCCGCAGACAGTGAAAGGCAGACACGTGCACTCAAGCACAAAGACACAGACGTGCCTGCGCTCACGCCCTCACATACACTTGCATGTATGTACTGACGCATGCCCTACACATGTAGGTACACACGGGTCTGGACTCCACCGGCGCACACACAGACGTGCACACTCACTCAAACAATGGCACTTGTGGTGCTGACAGTGTCGGATAAGAAGTAGCCTACCCAGATTTTGACCAGCAGGTCGGGTTAAGGCGCAGGTCGTCTATTAAATCAAGTACCCCTCCTCCCCAATCCTACTATTAGATCAAGTACCCCCCCTCCTTCCCAATCTTACTATTAAATCAAGTACCCCTCTCCCCCCAATCTTACTATTAAATCAAGTACCCCTCCTCCCCAGTCTTACTATTAAATCAAGTACCCCTACTCCCCAATCTTACTATTAAATCAAGTAGCCTACCTTTCCTCCCCAATCTTATTATCTAAATATTGTACTCACCTGTCTACCGTGTACTTTCAGAACCTTATCATGTCCCCTGTAAACGCCTAAGAGTTTCTACGCAGGTGGGAACCTGATCAATTTAGACGTTAGTAAACAAAATTCGGAATTGTATTCAGGCCGTTGGAGTATCACCCATAATCTTCAGAAGCACTGACTGTATGACCACATAATTACAATGTTGAGAATTAAACTCGAAACCATCAAATCAGGATACATACTTAGTTTCGGAGGTTTTCTCACAATTGAACACATATACTATTTAAATTTTAATACGAGGCCGAGTGCCACCGACTTATCCCACAATCCTCCATGCACACGTCAGTCGCGAATTATTTACAAATAATGAAATGAATAAATGAATAGCATTTCGTTCGTTTTGCGTATTGTATATGTAGCCGGGTGCTGACAGTGCATATGTTTCTTGGTTACGCCTCGTAGACGAAATATTATGTTGAAGAGTTACCTTGCCCCTTACTTACCTTGGTTGTTGAATCTCAATTGTATTGTGTGTGTGTGTGTGTGTGTGTGTGTGTGTGTGTGTGTGTGTGTGTGTGTGTGTGTGTGTGTGTATGTGTGTGTGTGTGTGTGTGTGTGTGTGTGTGTGTGTGTGTGTGTGTGTGGTGTGTGTGTGTGTATGTGTGTGTGTGTGTGTGTGTGAATTCTTTAAATTATGAATACCTCAGAACCTACATAGTTGTATGTACGTCACTGAAGTCACAAAAATTAATCTATTTCATTCGTTAAAAACCGTTTTGGGCTGAGAAGCCCATATTTTCTCAAAACTGACATTTTGCGCAATTAATTAAGGCGCCATTTTCAATTCTTCGTTGAACTAATATTGAATAATTCTTGATTTCACGAAAAGTAAGAGAAAAAAACGGAAGAATCTGAAATGCACATTTGAAGTAAAGTTCATAAGCTCTCGTTTCGTATAGCGCATGTCCAGGATCTTTTCCGTACAAGCTTGCGACTATACGAAATGACTGACGGCGCCAGTTTGGTTGAGAAAGTCGCCTTCTTTGTTGATTGTCGGAGTTTTGATCCAAATTATCATTTTTCGAAATTCGGACTTCCCGATCGGAATCTTCTTAATGACTCCATTTCTTTCATAGATACAACTGAAAAGTAGAAAAATGATCATCTTATGGACCATTTCAACAGAGTATTTTTCAGTTGAAAATCGTATCAAAAGCAGGCGCCCGGCAAAGCGAGAAGTCGGCTGTGTTTTTCTAGTAATTTTTGATAACAAAATTCTCCGCTTAGACTTGGTCTCGGAAAGTGAAGTTTAAATGTATGAAAAGAGCGATATGCCAGCTATTCATTCATTGTAAAATTATTTCATGCTCTTCAGTATTTTTTTTTTTTTTTTTTTAATCGAAATAGAGGAAAATATGACGCCAACACGTTAACAGTGGGTTCAGTCTGGAACATTAATCAGCAATTTAGTACAGGAACGAAAATTAATTGTCAAATGTGACTTACTGCATTTTATTCCCTTGGGTTCTGAGGTTTTCATCGATAGTAAATATGTATTAATAGTTTGAACGGACGGCGAGCCAGACAACACTGAAGCTGCAATAGAAAACACAAATTTTTGTCGGTTCCGGCCTCGCGAGGGCCGTTTCGTCTCTGGCACCGTGTTGTTGGCTTTGCGGCCCGGTACCCTTTTATAAAGGTAGAGCGTTGCGTGAGCGTAGATCAGTGTTCCCTGATGTGAGCGACTGGCATGGGAGAAAAAAAAAAGGGAGAAACTACGCCTTGTCCTCCGTGTCTTCTTGACTGGCTGCTGTCCCTTGGTTTTTTACACACTACTATCTGCCTGTCTTCACCTGCACACCCCTCATCCTCCACACGATCACAATTGGCGCTGCGAGCAGGATAGAAGACAGAAGGGACAAAGGAGACAGCCCGAGAATTCAGGAGAATATAGTACGGAGGAACCAGAGGACACGGGACCAGGCTGCAAATATGGATGGGCAAGGAGGCCGCCCACCCCTAGCAGCACACCCCTCAGGTCTACGCCCCCACAGGCTACGCAAGTTTACTGGGGAAGGGAGAGAAGGTGCAGAGGTCTTCATCCGGGAAGCCACCTTGATGTTGAAACTACAGCCCATGCCTGATCTCACGGCTGCTGGTTGGCTCCTGAGCGCCTTGGAGGGCAGAGCACGACAGCAAGTCCTGACCATGGAGGCAGAGGAGATAGACTTGCCTGCAAAGATCTTCGCCATCCTGGAACAGCACTGGGGCGTGCACAGGGACTCCACTGCCCTTGCTGGAGCGTTTTACAAACGCCAGCAAGGTCTGGCAGAATCAGTGGCTGAATGCGCCGCCGCACTCCGGGTTCTGTGGACGAAGACCAATGCAGCTGCAGCCAACACCCTCTCGCCAACCATGCTGAAGGATTTATTCGTGAATGGGCCGCATCCCCCATCCCTTAGGAGAGACCTGAAGCGTTTCTTAAGGGAGAAACCAGCCACCACTGTCCTGGAGGCAACACGTCAGAGCCCATCGTGCAGCAAGTAGCTGCAGCCACCACTGTCCTGGAGGCAACACGTCAGAGCCCATCGTGCAGCAAGTAGCTGCAGCCACCACTGTCCTGGAGGCAACACGCCAGAGCCCATCGTGCAGCAAGTAGCTGCAGCCACCAACGCTGATGCCTTCCATCGGCTAGAGGCCCAGATTGCTGCCCTCACGAGCGAAACAGCATCCCTGAAACAACAGCTGAGGGAGACACAACAGCCTGCTGTTGTTGCAGCTCTCCAGGCTTCAAATGGAAACCTGAACCCAGCCCACCGACCAAATCGTCGCCAGCCAGAAGAAAGAAGGGGTCCAACATGCTGGTGGTGCCAACGCCAGGGTCACCGGGAAGCAGACTGCCGGGCCAAGCAGCAGTACCAACGTCGCAATAGGCCCACGGTCAATCACTAGCAGCCCCATGAGCAGCAGCAACAGGGAAAACTTCTACCCCCCGTTGCCACTCTGGCCTCTACCTCGTCGACATGGTGGTCTTCGGCACCCTCTGCCCCAGTGTCCCCATTCTGGTCGTCAAGGAACCCACAGACCTGTTTATGCAGCAGGACCGCAAAAAGCGACTGCCGGTTCTGCTGGGTATGAACGTCCTCAGCCCATGTCTAAACAAGTCCCCATTAGCACTCCCTTCTCTTCTGCAAGCCATTGCCCAAGAGATCAGGAAACGGCAGCGGGACAAAGTAGCCCGTGCCACGACCCGCCAACGGATCCCAGTCTACTCCATAGCTACTGTCAAAGTGCCGAGTAGCCAAGGCCCTTCGCCACACCTCCTGGCCCCTGTCCAGACCTCTCGCCCGTGGCCTGATGCTGATCCCTACATTGGTCAGCATGAAGTCGTGTGAACGCTACGTCAGGGCAGCCAGCCTCTCGCCGGAAGACGTATTTCTCCCAGGATGAACTCCTTTTGCTGTCCTGGAAGCCATCGAAGCGGTGGAAGAGAACCGTGGGCCACAGGTTACCATTGGCATCAACGAGCTGATCATCTCGGAAGAAACTGTAAATCCTGTCCCTCCACCAGCCAAATTCCCTTGTTCAGAGTTCGATGGCGCCACCAGTCAACAACGGCAGCTGCAGGAACTTCTGTCAAGGACACAAGCCTTCATGACAGATGATGAAGATCTTGGCTACACCAATGCTGTTCTCCATCGCCTGAATACCAGGGAAGACATACCAGTTGCCCAGCCACACCGCCGGATCCACCCTCACCAACTTCAAGAAGTGCAAGAGCATATCAAGGGTCTCCTGTCGAAAGGAATCATCACCAAGAGCCACAGCCCATATGCAGCACAGGTGGTCTTCGTGAAGAAGAAAGATGGCAGCATCCCCCTCTGCGTTGATTACAGACGTCTCAACGCCAAGACTGTGGGAGATGCCTTCCCACTGCCAAGGATCTAGGAATCTTTCGATGCCTTGGTCGGCTCCCCAGTGCTTCTCCACCCTTGACCTGGCCTCGGGCTTTCACCAGATCGCTGTGCACCCTGATGACCAGCACAAGACGGCTTTCACCACCTCATCTGGCCTCTTCGAATACACCAGGATGCCCATGGGTCTCTCCACAGCACCTGCTACGTTCCAGAGACTGATGCAGACCACCATGTCGGACTTCATGTTCCAGTTCCTGCTGGTCTACCTGGACGATCTGCTGGTGTATTCGAAGACCTTTGAGGAACACCTGGAGAGTCTTGACCTCCTTCTACAGAGAATAATCGACACTGGCCTGAAGTTAAGAGCAGAAAGAAAACGCCAGTTCCTACGTCGCCAAGTCAAATACCTGGGACATACGATATCTACTGAGTGCGTCAGCTGCGAAGCCGGCAAGGTAGAAGCGGTTCAAGAAGGGCCTGTGCCAAGACCACGACATATCTGAGAAGTTTTCTGGGGTTTGCAAGCTATTGCCGGCGGTTCATTCGACACTTCGCCAGAATCGCCGGACCTCACCATGACCTGGTGACCAAGGCTGGCAGCAAAGAAAAGAAGAAGACGATAGACGTATCTATACTGTGGGACCGACACCATCAAGTGGCTTTCGACAATCTGAAAACGGCACTGACAACAGCACCGGTCCTGGGGTTTGCCGATTTCAAGTCCTCATTCATCCTGGAAACAGACGTAAGCCACGATGGCCTCGGTGCCATCCTCTCCCAAGAGCAAAATGGACAACGTAGGGTCCTGGCCTATGCAAGTCGCCGACTTCGCCCTACAGAGAAGAACGAAGCCAACTACTCCAGTATGAAACTGGAATTCCTGGCGATGAAGTGGGCCATCTCTGAGAATTTCGGAGACTATCTCCTGGGAGCGAAATTCACCATTGTCACTGACAACAACCCCCTCGTCTACTTCCGCCATGTTGCACTTGGGGCACTAGAGCAGAGACGGGCTTCACAACTGACCCAATTCAACTTTGATGTACAATACCGCCCAGGAAGAACCAACCCTGCAGATGCCCTCTCCAGGCTCTCAGGCCCTCTTTCTGTACCAGCTCCTACAGCCCTACCTTCCCCAGCTTGCTATGGCACAAGAAGCCCACTGTCAGAAACAGTCCTTAGTTGACCTGATTCTATCACCACGGAAGAAACCCAGTCCAAGACGCAGCTTGACCCTACCTACGCCTTAAAGTCCCTACCAGAAACTTCTGCAGCTCCAGGAACAAGACTCCATCATCGGCCCAGTCCTGGACCACTGGCCAGCAAAACCCCCTACAGACAGGAACCGAAAATTGAAGGCACTTTGCGACCAGCACCTCACCTCTGCCTGAAAGATGGTGTCTTACACTGTCACATCCAGCACCATCAGCAAGGACCAGTGGAGCAGTTGGTGTTGCCAAGCGTCATGTGACCTGACGTTTTGGCATCCCTTCATAACCAGATGGGCCACCATGGTTTAGAACGCACGCTTGGTCTTCTACAATCCAGTGTCTACTGGCCAGGCATGCACCAGGACACGAAGGTGTACATCGACTTCTGCCAGCGGTGCACCATGGGGCGTCGGCCGACCATCAACACCCCGTCCGGTCATCTGCTGGCATCCCGACCACTGAAGTCCTGGCCATCATCGACTTCCCCAAGCTAGACCCAGCAAGTGATGGCAGAGAGAACGTCCTTGTCATGATGGACGTTTCCACGAAATTCACACAGGCTGTACTCACAAGAAACCAGGAGGCTGTGACCGTCGCCAAAGTCCTGGTGCACGACTAGTTCCAGCGTTACAGGGTCCCAGAGAGAATACACAGCGACCAGGGCCGAGACTTCGAGTCACGCCTGATCCAGGAGCTGTGCTCGATCTATGGCGTGAAGAAGTCTCACACCACGCCATACCATCCACAAGGAAACGGGCAATGTGAGCGCTTCGACCGCTCCACGCACGGCCTTCTGCGCACTTTACCCCCAGAGGAGAAGACCATGGCCTGTACACTTGCCAGAACTCGTGCAGGTGTATAACAACACCCCTCACGCCTCCACAGGTTTCGCCCCACGCTTCCTGCTCTTTGGCCAGCAACCAAAGCTCCCTATTGACGATCTCCTGGGGCGCCCTACCACAGCTGCTGCTGCTGCTGTCGACTGGGTCCACAAGCACCGTCTCCGCCTCCTGGAGGCCCACCTGAAGGACTACAACCAGTTGAAGGATTTCTTGTTAAATACCTCCTGAAAAGAAGTGTTGTGGACTGTTTTTTTAATCACCTCACCTCAGGCCCATAACTACAGAAGTTGTCGTTAGGGAAACCTGAGGACCGCAGACGCAACCTCCCCCCTCTCCATCTGTCTCTGTCAGCAGCTCACGTGTATGTCTTTTTTCTTTTTTTTTTGATTGTTCTTACAGACGTAAAATGATGTACGCCTCTGTTTTTCAAAGTCGACAGTAATGACCAAGAGAAAACTAGGCCGCGTGACTTTCGGGGAAACTTTGTCCAAAACGACAAAACCTGCCCTAATCCATGTCCTCTTAGGGACTTTGTCCAAAACGGCAAAACCTGCCCTCCTAATCCATGTCCTCCTGGGGACTTGACTCATTCCTTTCTAGCCATTTTGTATCCGACTTTTTGAATTTTTGCTCAAATAACAAGTTTATTGTTGTCGTTCGGTATCCAATACCTTGGAATTTAACTAATCCTTCGAAGTATGTTTCGTATTCGACTTTCTTGGAATGTTGTTTTAAAAACAACAAATCCTCACTGCTTGACATATTGTTCAAATAATACGTCCATTGTTTTGAGTCGGCGACTACTACCCGATGTTTGGAATATAGATATATATATATACTGTTAAAAAGCCTAATAAAAATTCAAAGGTGCTCAACCCCTTGGGGAGCAACATCTGTTTAAAATAAGATATTAATATCTTATTTGAAATATATATATATAATTAAAAAAAAAATCCTTTGCTATTTTTGGTACCTGACTTTTATGGAGTTCAGTTTTAAATAACTTATCTGTTACAGTCATTTCATGATATCCATAAATCGGGTTTTGTCCAGATAACAAATCCGTTATAGTCATTTTTACATTTGACATTTTGCCCAGTTTATGCTTATAAGAGTAGAGCGTTGTGCGACAGTAGTTCAGTGTTGCTTGATATAAGCTACTAGCGTTGATTAACAAAACCAAAGGAGAAACCACATTCTCGGCTATTTCAACACATCACCATCGGCTTGTCGTTAATTGTACACCTCCACAAGTCATCGCATGTTCAGTAGATTTCACAACTCCACACATTAATGATTTCAATATATTGTACTTTTAAATACACATGGGAATGGTAACTAACACGTGTAATACCTTGTGTTTAGAAGTCTTTAGACCTATATTATTTATAAAGGTCTACCGTACTTGATTTTACCATTATTGCTATAGACTTAGCGATCTACTTAGTGATTTACATTTTTGTTAAAACATTTACCCTACGCCACGATAACGGTCTTTGTCAATTGATCTTCTATTTCTTTTATATTATTCGCTAGCTTAAAAAAATATAAAAAGATAAGTAATAAAAATACTTAAACCAGTATATCAATACTAATTAATTATGGATAAACAAAATCCAAAATAATATATTTATTTTATTTATTTAACACAAATGAAAAAGTAACATTCATTTTAGAGAAACGTACCAAATAATTAAATATGTATTTTAAAGTAAGGGACATAGCTATCCAGCGTGGCGGTACTTGTATGCAGTTAATGAACCTGGTTAATTATTCTGCATGTCCCTGTGCCTGTTTCTCTGCATGAATGTCCCCAACATCATGTGATCACAATGTGTGGATTATGTCTATGTCCACAATATATTCTGTTGTTAGAGCTCGTTAGAAAGCCAGCCTTTGACGAAAGACACGGCCACACTTCTGTTGTTACAGCTCAGTGGAAAGCCCTTTGACGAAAGACACGGCCACACTTCCGTTGTTACAGCTCAGTGGAAAGCCCTTTGACGAAAGACACGGCCACACTTCCGTTGTTACAGCTCAGTGGAAAGCCCTTTGACGAAAGACACGGCCACACTTCCGTTGTTACAGCTCAGTGGAAAGCCCTTTGACGAAAGACACAGCCACACTTCTGTTGTTACAGCTCAGTGAAAGCCCTTTGACGAAAGACACAGCCACACTTCTGTTGTTTGTCACATGATTTTTCACTGTCAACATAGGGGTCGCGCAGTGTCTACTCCGGAGGGGGTGACACTGCGATTGAAAGAATTTCAAACGTTGATCTCAAATCCAGAATAACGAGGACAGACGTCCAGA
>JADBJO010014046.1:0-20000 GCA_016801955.1 Conus betulinus | reverse complement strand
CACACACACACATGTTCATAATTACAGGTAGTTAACTCTGAATATTAGAGCGGTGCTAGAGCAGACACTAAACTCGTTTCTCTCCGGGGAGTGTTGCAGGGATTAATTCAGCGAACTGTCCACAACTGGCCGTTCCCCAGCGGTTCCTGGCTGAAAGGAATCTCCGCTACACTGTCATCTCTGCGCTGTCAACACAGATGTCACCGGCCTTCTGTCATCTCTGCGCTGTCAACACAGATGTCAACGGCCTTCTGTCTAACAAGGCCTGCCTTCACCATTCACATCTAGCACGTGGCTGCTTTGGATCAAAAGTCCGCGTCCCCCATTACATCCCTCAAACAACAACAGTAGCAACAGCCCCCTCAGCCCCACCCCCCTCCTTCCCCCCACCCCCACTTCCCTCATCTTCTCTACACATACACACACACTCCAACACAGAGATTGTAAAAGGTTATAAACCTCAATGTGATGTTACGAACGTTTTACAAGCACCGTATTAAAGCGCGATTATTCAAGTATGATTGATATCAAATCTGAACCCTCCAACCCATCTCCTGTTTTCCTGTTTTCCTTCTTTCTTTCATTTTTAAAGATTTTTTAAAAACAAAATTGATTCATGTCTAAACTTTGCATGCTGGAGTTTTCATGGTGATTGTGTGGACAAATGTGTGGACCGTGCAGAGGAGCAGTTCTGTAAACTGGACACGGACCTACTCACTCACTATACCTGGATCTTACCTGTGCAAAAAAGTCTTAGTAGGAAAACGACGGAGAGCGAGTTTCCCCAGGCAAACTTGTGAACAGCGCGATTCCCATCTGAAATTTCACGTACAGCGAAGCTACCAGGGAATCTTGCAGACAGCACTGAGTGTTCCGACTGAACTGTTTGACAAAACAGTCTCTTCGAAACTGAAGATGTGAGCAAGATGGTGCTTGTGTGGGCTTCTGATTGATAGGTCTGTGACAGGGCAGGGGAACTAACTCAATCGTAAGGGGCTCAACCAATTTCAGAACATATCCGCCCGCACCACGAGCGAGTGGGCATGATGTGCGTGCGTGTTCCACAACTGATGGAAAACGAAGTTCACGCCACGGGAGCATTCCAGAGTCTAGCGAAAGGTAAACACACACGTCTCTTTCTTTAAAAACAAACATGCAAACAAAACCAGCAAACGTGTGGAAAGTTCTACTGGCATCGTCACTTCACTATTCCTGTGTATGTCGTTACTTTAATAAAATTGTGTGTGTGTGTGTGTGTGTGTGTGTGTGTGTGTGCGCGCGCGCACATTCGTGTGTGTGTGTGTGTGTGCGTGCGTGCGTGCGTGCGTGCGTGCGTGCGTGTGTGTGTGTGTGTGTGTATGTGTGTGTGTGTGTGAAACATTCTCAGATCACACACACACACACACACACACACACACACACACACACACACATATATATATATATATATATATATATATATATATATATATATAGAGAGAGAGAGAGAGAGAGAGAGAGAGAGAGAGAGAGAGAGAGAGAGAGAGAGAGAGAGAGAGAGAGAGAGAGAGAGATTAAAATGCATTTTCATACATCCGCAATGAACATGAACATAATGGAGACGTTTCAATTAGAATTCACATGACACGGCATATGAAACCATGATAATCTGAAATTTAGTTACATACGAAATACATTTCTCATCATCTTGCAGACAAAGAAAACCAGAATACCACCGACACTGATGTACTGTTTTTTTTTTTATTGTCAAAAGAAATCACAGAGTCAGATATATAGAAATAGCACCCAAAATTAAAATTTGTTGACAGCAATTACAGAACGCGTCATTTATAAGACTGTTTTTCAAAGGCACCTTAAAGCAATATGAGAATTCTGTGTCAGAGAAAAATCGCACAGTCAGTTTGGAAATGAGCTTAAAATAGTCTGTACAAGTGCTCACTCATAAAACGAATAGGTGTAGGAAACAAGCTTTACAAATAGGCACGCAACAGAAAGACGCAATGGGCACTTAAATGTTCTATATCAAAGTCTATGTTAATCATTGTATTTTTAAACAAAAGCGTTCTATGTCAAAGTCCATGTTATTCATTATATTTTGTCAAACAAATTTGTTCTGTATCAATGTCCATGTTGATTTTTAAAATAAACGTGCTCAATATCAAAGTCCATGTTAATTTTTAAAACAAACGTGCTCAATATCAAAGTCCATGTTAATCATTGCATTTTTGCACCTGTTGATCTTCGTTGATTTTCGTAACAGTCTAGCAATGTTCCCTTCTCTTCAGTCAGTTCATAATCCTCTTCAGTGGGGTTTACTGAAGCAAACAATAACAATACTTAGCGGCTTATTCAACTTAATAAACGCTTTCAAAAGGGTCATATTAACAAACGTTTCTTTTATTCCGATGCATATATACAAGGAGAGGCAAACAAAGTCCAGAGCAGTTCATAAACGCATCCTAACTTTTATGGGTGAATTATTGGTTTGTGTGAAATACAGAAGAGCACAGGGAAAAGATATACATGTGCATTTTACAGAGAAAAGGTTACGAAACATTATACTGGGCTAACAAAGCGTACAAAAAGGGTATTTATGTATGCATATTCTTTTTCTAAAGTGCATGCATGCATGCTCATGTTACATCTCTCTCTCTCTCTCTCTCTCTCTCTCTTCTCTCTCTCTCTCTCTGACACAGAGACAGAAACAGAGAGAATGTGTGTATGTGTGCGCATGCGTGCGTGCGTGCGTGCGTGCGTGCGTGCGTGTGTGTGTGTGTGTGTGTGTGTGTGTGTGTGTGTGTGTGTGTGTGTGTGTGTGTGTGTGTGTGTGAGGAAGATGGTGTCAGAATGGTCAATATGGTGACCGTGGACACCTATGGGAAGAAGATGATAGCGAGGGCGACTATACACAACTGGCGTGATCCAAAAACTCCATCATGACCAGTTCTCTTTTGCAGCCAGCAGAAGCCTTCACAAAGTGGTCAACCAATATCCCTGTCATACACCATGGGCAATCCTTCATAACTGCGGTCTGATAAACCATTAAAAAACCCGACTGGCGATAGAAACACGACTGCTCTGGTTTTCATTGGTTGCCAACGTTTTTCTTGAGGGACTAGCAGTTTGGACAGAACCCCCTGGACAACCGACCAAGTCTACTTGAGAGACTAGCAGTTTGGACAGAACCTCCCTGGGACAACTGACCAAGTCTACTTGAGAGACTAGCAGTTTGGACAGAACCCCCCGGGACAACTGACCAAGTCTACTTGAGAGACTAGCAGTTTGGACAGAACCCCCTGGACAACTGACCCAGTCTACTTGAGGGACTAGCAGTTTGGACTGAAACCCCCTGGGAGGGACTAGCAGTTTGGACTGAAAACCCCTGGGACAACTGACCAAGTCTACTTGAGGGACTAGCAGTTTGGACTGAAACCCCCTGGGAGGGACTAGCAGTTTGGACTGAAAACCCCTGGGACAACTGACCAAGTCTACTTAAACTGAAATCAGCCCCAAATTATTCCTGTGACTGGTAATGACATATTGTTGTATAGATCTGAACAATCAGGGAATAAGCCAACATAGAACAAAAACAAAAACAACAACAACAGCAACAACATCAACAGAATACATTGTCAGATGCATAGGTGCAATAATTAGACAGCCTAACAAACCTTTCGAGATGAATGGATCTTGTGACTAGACAAAAAGCCATCGATAACAACACCAAGAACATCATCATCATAAACAACAACAACAACAGCAGCAGCAGCAACAGAACAAGAACAAGAACCCACACCACCATACATTGTATGAACTAAACAATTCCTAGACAATTCCTTCGTGAGATGGGCCCTTCCAGATGAGTGCATTCACAGCGTGTGAACGTACAACCAACATTGATTAACTGACACTAAAACCCAAATGCATTTAGATTTTATGCTTCGCGCGCGCGCGCGCACACACACACACACACACACAGGCACAGACACACAGACACGACACACACACACACACACACACACACACACACACACACACACACACACACACACACACACACTGTCATCCAAAAGATAGACACTAACGAGAAAATTAATACTCCCATTTATGTGCAAGAAGGAGTAAATTACACTCTGTGCCCAAATCCAGTTCCATCAGAATTCTCAGTATACATTCTTGTGCAGTGACGGTAAAGTTTGATAACACTTTATTAACCGTCATATCTGTGTATTTACCAAAGGGTCCGGATGATAAATACAGACAGAATGGATTCGTACGTTTCAAGCGGACAAGGGAAAAAAGGTATTAATAACAGGAGATTTTAATGCGCATTCACCATTTTGGGAGAAGAACTGTGAAAACATTACTAGCAACCATTTCATTGAGAATATTGTTGATTCATCATTGTATCTTCTGAATGACGGTAGAATAACGCGAATCCCTGATAATCTTATCATAGAGCAACAGCCATCAATCTAACTCTTGTTTCTCCAGATCTGGCGCCAATTTGTAAATGGGATTCTTTAAATGATAGCCTTAATAGTGACCATATTCCTGTTATTACTAGCTTTGAACTCTCTAGCACAAAAAAAACAAGGATCTAACAGAGGATAAAATCCCGAAGTATAATTACAAACATGCTAACTGGGACAAGTTTTCAGAACTTTTATCAACATTTCATGTTGAAGACGTCGATGATAAAGACATCAATGAATTGTATTCTATATTTACTGATGCAGTCCTAAGTGCTGCTAATCAATCAATTCCCATGTCTAAAACAAAGAAAAATCATATAAACATTCTGGCAATATTTGGTGGAACGATGATTGTGAAAAGGCCAAAGCTGAAAAATGGTTAAAATTTGAAAAGTACTTACAGGATAATTCATTCCTAATCACCAAGAATCCAAAAAAAGCAAAAAACAAAGCAAATAGAGTTAACGCACAAGCAAAAAGACAATATTGGTCATCATTTTGTACTAATGAAGTATATAACTATAAAGATATGCAAAAGGTATGGGAAAAAATGAAAACCATGAAGAATGGGATAAACTTACCCCAATGCCCAATCAAACTGGAGAGTTCAGATATACCCTCTAATCAAGAGAAAGCAGAAGCATTTGCTGATTTGTATGCAAATTGCAGTAGAATTACTGGACTATCAACTGAAAGTAGACAATACAGAAAAAAGGAAGAGGAAAGTGATATTACATCAGATCATAGTTTTAATAAACCTTTATTTAAAAGCTATGTAAATTCAAATATAACACTCGATGAAGTAATTGAATGTATTTCACATATGGGCAAAAACAAGACGTCTGTAGGACTAGATGGGATATCGTATGAATTGTTAAAGCATTTACCACAAAATGTAGTTCAATGTTTACATTCTTTGATACAGAAATGCTGGTCTAACGGTGAAATGCCTCTTATCTGGAAACACTCAATTGTTATCCCTATACACAAGCAAGGAAAACCTCGGACTGATAAAAAACAGCTATCGACCCATCTCCTTAACATCTCATGTATGCAAGTTAATGGAAAAAATAGTCTCAAGTAGACTAGTTCATTCCTGTGAAAAACAAAACATTATTCCTAAAAATCAAGCTGCTTTTCGAAAAGGTCGCTCCACTACTGAACATTTAGTAAAACTTACGACACAAATTAAACAGCAGTTTGGCAGACGGAAAAATATTCTAGCAACCTTTTTGATGTAAAAAAAGCTTACGATCAAGTATGGCATTACCGATTACTCCAAAAACTTCAAAACTACAATATAGATAGTAATATGTATAACTATATACAAATTTTTTTTATCACAACGTTCCGTACAGGTAAGAGTTGGAAGCACATATTCTAAGTCCAGAGAACTTCAGATGGGTCTTCCACAAGGCTCGGTTATTTCACCTTTTTTATTCAATATACTCATAGCAGATCTTCCAAAAAATCTATCAAAAGATACAGTTTTAGCCCAGTATGCAGATGATATATGCATGTGGATGAAGGTGACAATGAGCGTAAAACGCCAATTAGAGCACTTAACTATACCAAAAAAAGTGTACTAACGCGAACTAAATAAAATCGATATATTTATGAAGGAAAATGGACTTTCTTTATCATTAGAAAAAACACATATGGTACTTTTTAATTCGGGGCATAACCCAGAAAAACTGCCTGATTTCACTATGGGTGGCAGTGTCATTAATTATTCGCAAAGCGTAAGGTTTCTAGGTGTTTATTTATCATCCAAACTTACGTGGAATCAACATATAGACTATATATTAAATAAAGCCAGAAAAGCTTTAAATTTTCTCAAAATTATTAGTAAACAGCGATGGGGTCAAGACACAAAAGCACTTTTATGTCTTGCTAATTCCTTAGTTCGTTCGCGTTTAACCTACGGCCAGGAATCTTTTTTTTTAGTGCACCAAAACATTTATTAAACAAACTACAAAGTATAGATTGTAAAGCCTTTAAACTGGCACTAGGAGTGCCGACTCATGCTTACAATCTTGGATCATATAAGAAAGCAGGAGTTCTTCCTCTTGATGAACATAGGAAAATCTCTGCAGCTAAGTTTGTATTAAAATCCTTGCACATAACTCATTCTGTAATGAAGAAACAAAGTTAAATTCTAAGCATGACTTTGTTAACAGGGCTAAGACAATACATTGTTTGCAACCAATTAATTCGTTTGTCTCCGACATGATTAATTCTACAGAATTAAAAAGTAAAAAAAAAAAAAGCAATTAAGCCATCTTTTTTACCTGTACCATCTTGGGAACAAATTAAACCTACTTTTGACATTGATCATACAGAATTGAGCAAAAGTCAATCTCCAAACGTTCTGAAAAATTTAGTTAATGATCACATGGAAAATTACTATAGTGATTACATTAAAATATTCACAGATGGATCTGTACTTGATAATGGCAATGCAGGTTCAGCATTTGTAATTCCTACTATGAAAACAGTCAAACGATATCATATAGGTAATCACTATTCAGTTTTTACTGCAGTTGTTAGTTAGCTATTTTGATGGCTTTACACCATATTGAGGAGTTACCTATGAATAGTTGTAAAATATTACTCTGTGTAGATTCCAAATCGGCATTACAAGCTATCAAAGATCAAAAATGCCAAAAACGTCTTGAAATGATACTAGAAATCAGACATGTAATTCATCAGTTGGCATGTAAAGACATTAGTGTAACTTTTTACTGGGTTCCTTCCCATTGCGGAATATATGCCAATGAACTGGTTGATAGAGCAGCTAAAAGTGCAGGACGTAATACTGAAGGGGCAATTCTAATTAACATAAATCTAGATCTGCACGAGTATTATAATCACATTGAAAAACTAGCAAAAGATAAGTTTGATAACATGCTGAAGACATCAGATAGCCATTATTCACACAATTGTATAAAAAGCGTCAGCACAATAAATTCCAAATTAATTTTAAATCACATATCTGATACAAGTTCAACATATTAGTTCTCTGATGTTCAAAATTCGTTTAAATGCTTTTAAAACAAAATTTTCTAAAGATATTAAATGTGTATGGAAATCAAATTTCTATCAGCCATCTGATTTTACACTGTCCGGGTATCAAAGAATTAATGACGAAACTACAGGGGATTTACTGACTCGTCAAATACCATTAACTGTTCAGGAAGTGTTAAATGACTTCCATCTTCTTAAATGTTTCTCAGAAGTTTTTACACCTTAGTCCTATTGGTCTTTTCCTTTGAATAGTTAATTTATGTTGGATTCAATTGTTGTTATACTAATCTTCTGTTAATTGTTAAGTCACGTTTGATATAGATAGTAAACTTCACTTCCTTTCTAATAATTCTGTCATTTTCAACAATTCATATCCCATATAAAGCTTGATCATTATATAGAATTGTAGGTGTAGGCAGGCATGCAGGAAAAACATAATTTTTACTACCACACACTCTCTTAAGGGTGAACAGACGTAAACTAAAGAACGAACGAACACACGCACACACACACACACACACACACACACACACACACACACACACACACACACACACACACACATATCAAAGACATCCCTTACGAGGAGGACTGTATTCAGGAAAACAAAAAAAACAACAAAAAACAACAGTATAATACGTCCATACGAACATTTGATTTACTTTAGTTAGCGAAGCGTGGGGCAGGATCCATATTTTTGAGAAGGTGAAGATTATGCTTTTGGTGAAATTATCTCCCTTGAGCAGTTGTCATCCCTGGTGTCAACCATACCCTCATTATCTGTTCAGGAGGAGTTGTCGCCCATAACATGTCTGGACATCGATACATACACTCTCACAATACGATCTGCGCACATGTACACAGATACATAATCGCTTAGGAAAGACAACATCAGGGATACAGAAGAAAAGCCGAAAGCAAAGACAGACGGAAAAAAAAAAGAAAGATACAGACTTCAACAATAGTTCTGGTGCGATGAAAAACAAAATCACAAATCATTTTACTCTTTGGGAATGAAATATTTTTCTTCATTTTCCTGTGCATATCACACCTTTAAACATTAATAAAGGGACAGCAGCCCACAGGATTGATCCGTCAGTTTTCACACCTTAAACATGAATAAAGGAACAGCAGCCCACATGACTGATCCGTCAGTTATCACACCTTAAACATGAATAAAGAGACAGCAGCCTACATGACTGATCCGTCAGTTACGCCATCATCAAAAGACAAAAACCAGACAGTTGATGACATTGCCAAATCTCATTCATTACTTCATGACTTTTGTTGAAGACTGTAGATGGAAAACAAACAAACGAGCAAACAAGTAGAGAACGAATGGAAACAGAAGGAAACTGCGGAAAGAAAACGAAACGGAGAGAAAACAACAAGAGAGATGTATAAAGAATAACTTGCAAAGCCCAGAATAACTTCTTTCCAATTGGCGATAAAGCAAACCTTCTTTCCACAGAAGTTAAACACACCAGGAAGAGAGAAGGAGAGAACAAAACATCCAGATGTAGGAAGGAGCATCGTAAAATTACACAATATACAGAGGCAGGGGTGAATCCTTTCCAAAGGGCGGTAATCCATTCTTTCCGTCTGCGTCGACTGAATCGTCATCATCCGCAAAATCAGCTTCAGACACGAAGTACCGGTCTTCTCTCTCTCTCTCTCTCTCTCTCTCTCTCTCTCTCTCTCTCTCTCTCCTCTCTCTCTCTCTCTCTCTCTCTCTTCGTAGAAAAGTAACAGCAAGTATGAAAAAGGCTAAGCCAATACTTCAGCGTTAGAAAATAATCTCTCTCTCTCTCTCTCTCTCTCTCTCTCTCTCTCTCTCTCTCAGTCAGTCTCCATGACCATGTCCATGGCAGCCCACACAGTCCGGTCAGTTGGACACACACAGCCACATCTGGACAGTGCCCCCCCACCCCCACCTCCCCCTCGCTCTCTGCTTCTCATTGTAATCTCGGCCGTTAGGTGTTGGCGTAGATGCTATGCGAGGTTCTGTAGGCCTGCACCACCTCGTAGCAGTATCTATACTCCTCCTGCAACCACACACAGAAGGCTTGTCTATACACGAGGGAAGGTAGGGATGGTAAGGGATGGTAAGAGGGGGTAGAGTCAGCCGATCGTTGATAAACAATAGCAGTAACGACGGCTGCGATTACAAAGACAAAATCAGCAACAGTAGGGGTCGTTGTTGCTTATGACCCAGGAAATTTTGAAGCTCACGACGAAATGAACGACAGTGACAAGAAGCAACAACAGCCACAAGCGATAATAAACGCAACCACCACAACCACTGCTGCCCACACCGGCACAAGCCACAGTAAAACAACCACCAACCCAGTCACAACGGTAACCCACCGCTTACACCACCATCATTAGAAGCAGCACACAGGCAGCAATAGCAACAACAGCAGCAACAACAAGAACACCAGTAGCACAACAACAACAGCTTACACCAACAATCACCTGTGGCAACAACAACAACAGCAACATTAAACAGCAGCATTAAACACCCTGTGGCAACAACAACAGCAGCAGCATTAACAAGAACACCTGTGGCAACAACAACAACAGCAGCATTAGCAAGAAACCCTGTGGCAACAACAACAACAGCAGCATTAACAAGAACACCTGTGGCAACAACAACAACAGCAGCAGCATTAAGCAAACACCTGTGGCAACAACAACAACAGCAGCATTAACAAGAACACCTGTGGCAACAACAACACACAGCAGCATCAACAAGAACACCTGTGGCAACAACAACAACAGCAGCATCAACAAGAACACCAGTAGCAACAACAACAACAGCAGCATTAGCAAGAACACCTGTGGCAACAACAACAACAGCAGCATTAACAAGAACACCTGTGGCAAAACAACAACAGCGGCAACATTAATAGGAACAACTTTGGCAACAACAACAACAACAATAGCAGAATTAACAAAACACCTGTCGCAACAACAACAAAGGGACGTTAACAAGAACACCTGTGGCAATAACAACAAGGACATTAACAAGAACACCTGTGGCCACAACAACAACAACAGCAGCAATATCAAGAAGAACGTCCGAAGCCATATCAACAACAGAGATCATCAACAACAGCAAATAACAATAGATTAAAAGACAGACCAGCCGCCGCGGCGAAGTGGTTACGTCGCGGACTCCCGGCTGGGAGGTCGTGGGTTCGAATCCCATCAGAGTCATGTGGGTTTTTTCTGCCCCGACCGGCTCCTACCCAGAGCAGAGTTTGCTGAGACTCAGTTGGGAAGACTGGGACCACACAGTCGAGTTTCATCCACTTAATGGATGCGTTTCTGAGAGCGTTGCTCAAATTTCCTGACCAACACTGCAGTGCCTGTATCTCTCGGGCCTGGTTGACGCCGGGATATATTATGAAAGGAAGCGTAGAGTACAGCCCTGTCATGTAGTCTCAGACCGAAATGAAAATCCGTAGCATCATCTTAATCATCCTCATTCCCATCGATCAGCATTAAAAAAAAAAAATGCCTCAAATTCTGTGGGCCCTCATGCCCTGCTCTCATGGTGACCTCAATTTCGATGTCCTCTCCACGTCTGTGGCCTTGGTTTGGTTCCGTCGGGGTCACCGGTATCGGCGAGTCCATGGGGGGCTGTCGTTGGACGGACGTGGTGGCGCCCTCCGGAGGGAGAGCTCACTCACGCCGGCTCCGCGACTAAGCAATTATTGTCGTCAGTAGGGGGCTTAGTAGGTGGTGTCCTGCGTATGTTGGATCAGAGCAGGCGCCACTGAACACCACCGAAGTGACTCGGCAGCAGTGCAGTGTCTCCTCCGGTGGGTTGCTCTTGACAACTTGACATTGACTGCTCCCTGTGGATTGCCGGTGCCGGGGCTGCGGCGGGGGGCGACCGGGCTGTGGCTGTGGACGGGGTGTGTCGGAATGAGCGGCGTGGGTGCACTGCCTCTGAGGTGGCGCAGAGGTTGGGACAGAAAAAAAAAAAAAAGACAGTTGAATCATCAATATCAGATCGTTCAAATGGAGCCGTTGCCTGTTTGGTTTGATCCAAGACGCAACGATTTCTTTCCATGTACGAGAGGTAAAGGTTACACACCTGCAAACACACAGACACACTGAGGTACGGATTCGCATGCACGGATCTCCTCCCTGACTCCCTCCTCTGACTTGATTGGAAACTACAACAACACAGCCAAGCCCAAGAAAAGTGAAGAAGAGATAAAAAAAACGAAAATGAATAGCTAATGAGATACACCTCTCCCAGATACAGCGTACTTACTTAAGTATCCCTACCAAAGAGACTACAAGACTCCAAACAAAGAAAACAAACAAAAAGCCCTGAAAACCCATTGCAACAAAAGGAAGCATGCAAGTTTGGTTTTTCTTTCTTCCCGAAATCTTCTGCATACAAAACGAGAGAAACAGAAACAGAAACAAAACTAATGACTGAGATCTTTTCTCTTTTTTTTTTTTTTTTTCCTTTCTTATTCCCCCCCCCCCCCCCCTTCCCCTTTTTTTTCTTTTTTCTTTTTTCTCCCTTTTTTCACATCACTTTTGTTTGTGTAGTCCTGTGGAAGTCCTCTGGATCGAAACACTCTGTATCAGTGACGTCATTTGTCTGCTCCATTCGTTGGGCGGCATAGGGCCTCCCGCTTTCAGTCCCTTGGTTTTGATTTCTCCCTGCTCTTGCCCGCGCGGTGCGGTGACCCTAGTGTGCTGTGTGATGGCGTCGCCTGGCCTGCACCATCACAACTGACGTCATCTAGCAGCTGCATTTGCTTGACGGTGGCGTTCTTTTTGCCGCCGTGGACTCGGCAGTCATGACGAAGGGGCTGGTACACCCCCATAGGAACGCTCTCGTGGAGGTTCTGTCGCGTCGCAACCAGTGGCCATTACACAAGGGCATCTGCCAGAGAGTAATCATGTCTATTCACGTGTTAATGGAATGCCCTATGCGTGCCTGCACCCTATGTGTGAACACAGCGCCAGCTTCCAAGGGTGGTGCAGGATTGCTCCCAGCTGGTTTGTTCGGCAGTTGAGGACAGTACTTCTCTGGGTCCCACCCGTACCTTCGGGGGTATGGTTGTCTTTCCAGGCTGCAGATGGCCAGCATGATAAGGAAGGGAGGGGGGATTCTTGGGTAGCTTTGTTCGCACCGGTGTAAGCTTGAGCTCATTTCCGTTTTTTTTTTTTTTATTTAGCTCTTGACTGACTACCTCAGGTTCTCATTTCCCATTATGTCATTGTTATCATTTCTTCTTTTAACTCTGGCAGGCTTATCTGTAGGCACTCAGCATACAAGATTGTAAAGCAGTGAGTAAGAATTTAAGTAAAGAACAGTGAAGGATGATCAGTTTCTGGATGAAACAGTGCTGTGCTTCAAGCTGTCATTTAGTTAGTACGCCCATGGGTTCTTTTTATATGCTTGATAAAGGTTGTGTAAATAAACCGAAAATTTGAAAAATACTAATTGAGTGTTGGTGGTTTTTACATTACAATTTTCTTAAAAAAAAAATGAGAAACCAAATCTCTCTCTCTCTCTCTCTCTCTCTCTCTCTCTCTCTCTCTCTCTCTCTCTCTCTCTCTCTCTCTCTCTCTCTAAAAAAGAGAGAAGAAGAAAATGCGAAATCCATTTCAACTGTGTAATTTTTTTTCTGTATTAAAAGGGTAAAATGGGGAAACTGCATAGAAAATACCTGAAAGCAATTCCCAGTTGGTTTATCCTATGCAGTTAGGAAATGACATATTTTTGTTTTGTAGATTCTTTAAAGTTTGGTCTGTGTGAGTTTTTCTCATTTTGTGTCTTTACATGATACATGTACCTCCTTTGCATACAGGCCGGTGGCCTTGCAGTAAACTTTTTTCAGAGTTCAGAGTTCTCTCTCTCTCTAATTTTTTTTCTTCGCTTGTTCCCCCCAGGGCTGGGTAGAAAAAATGTGTAATTTGTTTATTTGATACCCTGTTAAATTACATTTTCACTCGTTCGTTTCTTTTCTTTTTCTTTTCTTCTCTCTTTCCTCTCTCTCTCTCTCTCATGAAAATGGAAGACAAAACTGGGCTTCTGGAGTAAAAAAATCTCCTTTTCGAAACTGGATTTGGTTTTGCATGGAATAACCAGGGTGTTGAGAACGACAAACGTTTTATCCTAGAATTTAAAAAGCGTTTGATATCCCTCCTACCAACAGATCTGGCACTCTGAATTAGAAAATAGTGAGAAATACTCTTGGTTCTTGCGCTTTAATAGTGACTTACAGCCAGAAAAGTATTTATCGGTTGTAACGCGAAAATGGCATAGGGATTCATTAGCATGCTTTCGAACAAGGACCCTTGGTTTATATACTAGAGAAGATGGTATGGTATATCTAATAATGAACCTAACTGTATCTGTCCAGTTTGTAAAAAAAATGAAATAGAATAGAAGATGAATTTCACTTTTTTCTTCAGTGTGAGGTGTATAATAAGGGTACGGGGAAAATGCGATGTCTTTAAATCAGTCTTAGCAGAAGAACGTGACTTAGTCACCCTGTTACAGAGTGATAGTGAAAAGAACTTAAAGTCTATTGCTAAATTTATCGCAGAAGCAACATTCTTCAAAAAAGGAAGCTTTTCAATACTTAAGTAGAATTAAAGTTCTTTCCTATTAAGTCCTATTGTCCTCTCAACTGATTGACTAGGCCTGTGTGATCGCCTGCTATTTATGATGTTTACTCATTTCTATTTGCTTTCTGATTCTTTTTGATTTTGATTTTTCTTAATTTTGTTCAAGCAGTGTTCCCATGTCAAATAGCAGGTTTTGCTGATGACATTAAACTGTATTCATTGTCATTGTCATTGTCTCTCTCTCTCTCTCTCTGTCAGTCGGTCGGTCGGTTTGTCTGTCTGCATGTCTGTCTGTCTGTCTGTCTGTCTACTTCTCTACCCACCCCTCCCTCTCTCTCTCTCTCTCTCTCTGTTGGTCGGTCGGTTCGTCTGCCTGCTTGTCTTTCTGTCTCTCTCTCTCTCTGCCTGTCTGTCTGTCTCATTTGTCTTGGTGATCCTATCTTCTGTGCCCTTCAGAAGCATGACTGGCACGTCGATCATTTCCATCCCTTCCGTTCTTCCTACTGCCGTCTGGGCCCCGCAAGTCCACAGGAAACAAATTAATCATTCCTACCAGTTGGCGTGACGCAACCCACCAGAGGCTATGCCGCACTTCTGTGGCGCCCAGGGGTCCCTGTTCTCCCTCCCAGCGTAAGTAGGAAACACCCCACTAAGTTTCTTCAGAGTAGTCCAAGTTTCTCTGAAGTCGTCATTGCATGCCGGTGAGTCTACAGACCAGGCACCATATCTGTCGCATCATGGAGCCACAAGCGTTGAAATGAATCGACCACGAGGGAGGTGCTGGAATGGAGAAGGGGGCGGAACACACAAGATTCAGCGGATGTCTGACCTACTCGTTCTCCTGGATGCGCAGCCCACGTCTAAGGCCCGCCACTAGCAGCGATATTTTCTCTGCTGCGGAGAGTGAGCACCCTTTACTGGACGGCGCTGATACGTCTATACAACGATAGTCACCCCCCCCCCCCCCAGCCCCCGGACTCTCAGACGCTGAAAATTTTTGACAGTCACTCACTCTCGGAAATCATTCATTTCCGTCCTGAAGAAGGGCACGCGCACACACACACACACACACACACACACACACACACACACACACACACACACACACACATGGCCATGTTGGTGTACCAGTCCTGCCACGTGCACTACTCACTACAGCGCTGAAGGCCTGGGGGGAGATCGTAGTCACCTGCCGTGCGGCCATGTACACATCCACCTCGCCGTCATTCTTCAGTCGGTGCATCACCCTCCCACAAGGCGCAGAACTGACCACTGTCCGCCGCCCCGTCACTGACCACACATTACAGCCACAGTGTACAGTGTACAGGTGTAGTAGATCTTCACTGACCACACATCACAGCCACAGTGTACAGTGTACAGGTGTACTAGATCTTCACTGACCACACATCACAGCCACAGTGTACAGTGTACATGTGTACTAGATCTTCACTGACCACACAACACAGCCACAGTGTACAGTGTAAAGGTGAACTAGATCTTCACTGACCACACATCACAGCCACAGTGTACAGTGTACAGGTGTACTAGATCTTCACTGACCACACATCACAGCCACAGTGTACAGTGTACATGTGTACTAGATCTTCACTGACCACACAACACAGCCACAGTGTACAGTGTACAGGTGAACTAGATCTTCACTGACCACACATCACAGCCACAGTGTACAGTGTACAGGTGTACTAGATCTTCACTGACCACACATCACAGCCACAGTGTACAGTGTACAGGTGAACTAGATCTTCACTGACCACACAACACAGCCACAGTGTACAGTGTACAGGTGAACTAGATCTTCACTGACCACACATCACAGCCACAGTGTACAATGTACAGGTGTGCCAGATCTATCCATCCCTCGCCTGGACGTTGTATTCATTAACAACACACTCCAAACCCAACACACTGCAAACCCCAATACATTCTAAACCCAACACACTGCAAACCCAATACATTCCAAAACCCAACACACTGCAAACCCAACACACTGCAAACCCAATACACTCCAAACCCAACACATTCCAAACCGAACACATTCCAACCCCAACACACTCCAAACCAACACATTCCAAACCCCAACACACTCAAACCCAACACATTCCAAGCCTCAACACACTCCAAACCCAACACATTCCAAACCCAACACATTCCAAACCCAACACACCCCAGACCCAACACATTCCAAACCTTACACACCCCAAAAACCAACATATTCCAAACCTTACACATTCCAAACCCAACACATTCCAACCCCAACACACTCCAAACCCCAACACACCCCAAACCCAACACATTCCAAACCCAACACATTCCAAATCCAAAACATTCCAAACCCCAACACACTCCAACCCCAACACATTCCAAGCCCCACATACTCCAGACCCAACACATTCCAACCCCCAACACACTCCAAACCCAACAAACTCCAAACCCGACAAACTCCAAACCCAACACACTCCAAACCCTGCACACAACACACTCGAAACCCAACACACTCCAAACCCTACACACTCCAAACCCACACACTCCAAATCCTACACACTCCAAACCCAACCACACTCCAACACACTCCAAACCCTAACACACTCCAAACCTAACACACTCCAAACCCTACACACTCCCAACCCAAGACACTCCAAACCCAACACACCCAGATCTTCACTGGCCACACATCACAGCCACAGTGTACAGACATAGAAAGGCACCTAAAAGTCGTAACAGCAAAATTCAGATCAGGAAATTCAGGAATATCTGCATTAGCCATCCATAACTTTAGATACTGAACATGTACTATTGTGATCTGGTTTGTCCTTTACATAAAGAATCAAAGGAACCGCAGTACACTTCGCACTGTCCTGCCCAGCTCCTATGAGCATCAGGGAAAAGTTTATTAAGCCAAATTTACAGACAGCCATGTTTGTTTAAACTGAGCCTCAACTCTGTTCATCTACTTCTGCTAAAATTGTTAAACAAAAAGTTTTTCTTTGTTTTCAAAGCCTTTAAATAGAGACAAATTTTCACTTCTTGAAATTGCCTTCGAACTAGTTTTGTTTGGTTTCATAATTTAATTTCATCGATATAACTATTGTACTTTGTGTGTTCACACACCTCTTCATTAGGGGGCCTTGGCCTATTATATGAATAAATCATCTGAATCTGAGCCTGTCTGTCTGTCTGTCTGCCTGTCTGTCTGTCTGTCTGTCTGTCTGACCGATCAGCCAAACTCACAGGCACTGCACCAGGACAGGCTTGGAGGTGGGGGTGTCCGAGTTGCACAGGATGTCCAGCAGGTGGGTCAGGTTGCACGTGCTCTCTTCTCCCTTCTCCCTCCACCCTCTCAAATGCAGCACACGCACCTCCCGACGTTCTCCATTAGGTTTCTGCCACAGACAAACAGACGCACACACACACACACACACACACACACACACACACACACACACACACACACACACACGCGCGCAGTTCAGTCAGCAAACACTGGAAAAGAAAGAAACGCAGAACAAATGAATAAACCTCGGTTCGTTAGGAAGAGAAATAAGAACATCTGCCAGGAAGGTCTCCATACACTGTCAAAAGAGATTGTGGTGGATTCAAATTTGTCTTATACCCAGGCACAGAAATAAAGTCTGAAGTGAAGCTGAATGTCTGGTATTCTTAATTAACGCGCGCGCGCGCGCATACACACACACACACACACACACACACACACACACACACACACACACACACACACACACACACACACACACACACACACACACACACACACACACACACACACACACACACACACACACACACTCACACACACACACGCACACACACCACACACACACACACACACACACACACACACACACACACCACACACACACAGAGGGGGCGGGGGCGGACAGACAGACAGACAGACAGACAGAGAACAAAAATCCGCCGCTAAGGTACGGACGAACGTTTCTTGATCATAATATCAAAATGCAATGCAATAAAGGAACTATGTATTTAACGTCTCTAAGGCAGTAGTTGTTGTCACTGGCTAGGTCAGACGATCGTCCATGCTGAGACCAAGGTGCATGAATAGCGGTTAGGAAATGCACACGCACAGAACAGTTTGCAAACAGGCGGAATAGCCGTACGCTTCGATCCTCCCCAAGGCTGTCAAGAACTGCGTGCCATCTCAGACTGCGTTAAAGTACGTAGTTCTTAGCTGCGATGCTTGGTACGGTCCAATCAGCAGATGTCGTGAATCCTTCTTGACTCAACGGTAGGGTATCATCTTGCTACATGGCTTTTGGTTTTGTTTATTTGCTGTCCCATCTTCTGTGCCACCTCCGTAGCACTGCATTCACGCTGGTCAATACGACTCCCCCCCCTGCCCCCCCCCCCCCCGCCCTCCCTGCTCCCCCCCGCCCCCCCCCCCCCCCCCCCCCCCCCCCCCCCCCCCCCCCCGCCCCCGGCCGCCTCCACAGCCCTGGTACCGGCAATCCACAGTGAGCAATCAATGTCAAGTCGTCAAGAGGCAACCCACCGAAGGAGACACTGCGCTGCTGCCGAGTCACTTCGGTGGTGTTCAGTGGCGCCTGTTTTGAACGCAGGACACTACCTACTAAGCCCCCAACTGACGACAATAATTGCTAGGTGGCGGAGTCGGCGTGAGTGAACTCTCGTTCCGGAGGGCACCATCACGTCCGTCCAACGACAGCCCCCGTGGACTCGCCGATACCCGTGACCCCGACGGCATTAAACCAAGGCCACAGACGCGGAGAGGACATCAAAACAGAGGTCACTATGAGAGCAGGGCATGAAGAGACACAAATTTGAGATTTTGTTTTCATGCTGATCGATGACAATGAGGATAATGACGATGATGCTACGGATACTATGCATGACGGGGCTGTACTCTACGCTTACTTTCATAATATATCCCAGCATCAACCAGGCCCGAGAGATACGGAAACTTGCAGTGTTGGTAAGGAAATTTGAGCAACGCTCTCAGAGACGCATCCACTCAGTGGATGAAACTCTGTGTAAGGGCCAGTCGGGACAGAAAAATCCCACATGGCTCTGATGGGAATCGAACCCACGACATTCCAATCAGGAGTCCGCTACTACTTCGCCATGGCGGCTGGTGGCACCTGTATTCTTGTCGTTGTAGACCGAGTCTCCCTTCGGTGTCTTGTTTCTGTCTTATGTTTGAAGAGCGGGTGGCGAAGATCAGTTGTCACTCGCCTATTATTTTCTGTGTTTCTCAGCCCTTCTCTGTCCCTGTGGACCTGTGAAGGACACTTTCCCTGAACATAGAACTGGACGTCCGCACCGAGTGGCTGGGGAACGATCGGAAATTGTCATCAGCCTCAAAATGACAGCTGTCTGATTTTCCATGCCTTCTATTGTCAACGAAGACTATGTCACATCGGACAGCGCAGCGTTCAGCATAGTTTGTCATATGGATTGCAGACCTCTCCAGCAGATATGCTAACGTCGATGGAAGACCGCTCCAACAGGTATGCTAATATGGACTGCAGACATCTCCAGCGGTATGCTAATATGGATTGAAGACCTCTCCAGCAGATATGCTAATATCGATGGAAGACCGCTCCAGCAGGTATGCTAATATCGATGGAAGACCGCTCCATCAGGTATGCTATTAAACGATGGAAGACCGCCCCTGCAGGTATGCTAATATGGATTGAAGACATCTCCAGCAGGTATGCTAATATGGATTGAAGACCTCTCCAGCGGTATGCTAATATGGATTAAAGACCTCTCCAGCAGGTATGCTAATATGGATTGAAGACCTCTCCAGCAGGTATGCTGATATCAATTGAAGACTTCTCCAGCAGGTATGCTAATATGGATTAAAGACCT
>JADBJO010014045.1:35000-49559 GCA_016801955.1 Conus betulinus | reverse complement strand
ACTGTGGTTTGCTTATAATTGCAATTCAGAGTCTTCATAGAGTTTGCATGCCAGTGCACGTAAAGTCAGTTGCGAAAAAGCTAGCTAGTATCTCAAGGAAAGGTGGGTGTTTAGCAATACTAAATATGGTTTTACAACAATTACAGAATGATGCAGTGAACTCGCACCATTTTCAACACGACTGGAGTGGTGAATGGGTGCAACTTACAAGTGAAGGGAAACGAACGCCATCGAACTGTTGCAGTTGTATGAACAATCAATAACCCTTTAAAGTTGTTCTTAAAGCTGTTTTGATTCCCCGATCCAACCCATATTTCTATGTGGTGCTGAGATTTGGTTTAGAAAATGTTTCATCTGTTATTGAAAGGAGTCCATTGACTTGTTTTAAAGAAAGTATTTGGAGGTGTTATTATAACACCAACCAAACGACATTTGTTGCATGTTGAATTGAATCGATTCCCATTTGGACAATACTTTCTGGGTTTTTTGTGTGTTTGTTTTGTTTGTTTTTTTGCATTAGATACTGGTTTGCAAATGGACTCGAATGGATGATCATAGATTACCAATCCAAAGCGTAAAAAAAGTTAGCTAAATGTGGCTAAAAGAGGGAAATTCAATTGGGCTTGAAAAATCGTGATGTGTGCAACAGTTATGGCTTCTCTATGCATGGGAATACCAAGGCGTGGGATGCATGAATCACCTTTATAAAATGTTTAACAAAAGACTGATCGATTGCAGGATGGCAGAACTAGAAAATATCAATATGATTTACAGCGACAGATTTATCGACAGCAGAGAATTCAAACATCAACACGATCGGGGGAGCCATACTTTCCTTTTATGGATATGGACAGATCAGTCCGAAACGTTCAGCAAGATTTAGATGTGGAATGTTGATTTAAATCAAGCCTCAGTTCAGACATGACCTGAAGCTGACTTACAGGACAGATTCGAGGCACCATATTATCTGGAGCCAGACTACGTTTGGTATGGATAGATTTATCCAATGGCGTTCCAACAAGACTTAGATTGGTAAATATGCCGATTTACGTGAACAGTTTCAAGATATAAACGGAATGGTGAACGGGTAACAAATGCCTGTTGCGTCACATCTTCCGTCCGCTAATGTGATATGCATATTTCTGTGTCCCTGGTTTTTTGATGATTTGGAACACGTTTAATCCATCCAAAATATTACGACAGTCGCAGGGAATTTACCTTAACATTCCTAACTTTTAGCATCATCAACGTACAGATCGTCAAAAAACTTTTGCTGTATATCTGTCTAGGAGTCCTTTAGAAAAGAGAAATGGTTATGTTCTTCAACTACCAATTTTTTTTTTTTTTCTTATCGTTTGAAGGTGAGTTTTAGTGCACGATACCGTTTACAAACACACTAGCATCAACTTTTTTACTTCCTTTTTTTGTACTTTGTTTTTCATTTGTAAAAAGCTTCGACTTGCATTTTTTAATTAGTTTTCATGAGATGGTAGATTGAGGCCGCGTCATTTGAAATCATTTTATTATGTCTACATTTATGGATGCTTTGGCCTTACCTCAATAATTGCTGTTTGCTGTTCTTTTCTGTTCTCTCACTTCACATCTCTGCTGCTTCGTCCGTCCGTCCTGCTGCTTCCTTTCTTCGTCTGTTTGTCTGTCTGTCTGTCTGTCGGCCAGCCTGTCTCTCTGCCATTTTCTATATGTCTGTCTGTCTGTCTGTGTCAGTCCCTGTCTCTCTCTTTCCTGTGTGTGTGTGTGTGTGTTTTTGTAGTGTGTGTGTGGGTGTGTGGTGTGTACAGCTTAATGGACTTGTGACACCCGTTTCGTCTTATCGCATACTAGCGCCCTGGAGGGGCGAACCTCCTCATCGTCTGAATGTACAAGAGATCTTTTGTCCAGCTGCTAGTGCGAACACACGCACGCACGCAACCCACGATTGTGTGTGTGTGTGTGTGTGTGTGTGTGGGTGTGTGTGTTGTTGTGTGCCGTGCGTGCTTTTTTTTGGTGTTTATTGTGGTGTTTGCTGTGTGGTGTGTGTGTGTGTGCTGCCGTGCGTGCGTGCGTGCGTTCGTGTGTGTGTGTGTGGGTTGTGTGTGTGTGAGTGTTTCGTGTTGTGTTGGCGCCTCGGCGTCGTGCGTCGTGCGATTAAAATCGCTGTATGCCAAAAAAAATATCACGAATTGTATATGATAAACCACAACGATGGTAACGTAGACAGAAAAAGAAAACGATGAATTGAACTGACATGTACAGTGAAACAAAGAAAGTATGCTCAAGTTGAACTACAACCGTAGAATAAATCATTTCTAGATAAGAGCTTGACGAAAATACAGGTTTGGGGTCTGTGAATACGCGCCCGGTGGGCGGAGGATCCTGCTTGTGTGGAAAGTGTAGGGATCGAGGAGGAGGTTGATGGAGGGGCGTGTGTAGTTTGGGTGGGATGTGTTCTACTCGATAGGGCAGAGATACCGGACACAGGGTGGTGCGATGAAACAGGTCCTTGGTGGACGGCGTGGCGGTTTCCTTCACGGTTAGTGAACATTTCTATGTATTGCATTCAAAATCTTCATCGTTGAGGCAAAGCCTGCACTGACAGAACAAAAACCAGGGTTGGGGTATGCTGTGTTTTGTAAAATGGAGGGCGGTAAAGTGCATAGTCAAAGCATGAATGTAAGTCGGGGGGATTGTTGAAGACTACAATAAAAAAGTTGTCGAATATTTGAGAGAGACGAAGGTGTACAGAATGCAGACTGTGAGGTTTGGGAGTGAATTTGAATGAAAGAGTGGTTGTGATACCAAACGCTGGTGAATTGGAGGTCTTATTCAGATAGGGATGTAGCTGTCAGTCTCGCTTTCTATAGGGTTGGACGCCTGCAGGTGTTGATCTAGAGTGTACCCCTGGACCATGCAAGCACTAAAAGACTCTATTTTGATTATCACGGAGACTCCGCTAATTCGCCCGGTTTTGTTGTGCATTTCTCAGTTTTTCTTTAGGTATTCATGAGACACTTTGACCTGCAGCTTCCAGTCTGTACGGCCCCACCCCAGAGCAGTGCAAGAATACATGAAGTGGACTCCGTGGAGGAGGTTATTTTTGGGGGGATGTGAAGGCTTTTCAGAGTCGCATCACCGGTTAGACTGTCTCCTGTCGTACATCAGTTAGCAAAGGTGACAGAGGTATAGACTGACGGCTGTGGAGAAAAGGAGTTTGGGGCCACATGTTACCTGAATAGGTTTCCCAGACGAGAGACATAGAGAGAGAGAGAGAGAGAGAGGAGAGAGAGAGAGAGGGGGGGGGGCGGGGGGGGGGTGAGAAGACACATGCGTGTACACAAGATCTATCTATCTTCCAGCTACTCTCTATCTATCTATCTATCTATCTATCTATCTATCTATCTATCTATCTTCTGCTGACCGTGGTTGTTCCTAACACTCTCATGTGGATGCAGAACGTGCAACTGCTGTCAGACTGGGAAAAGTCAAGGCGAGGGAGAAAAGTGATATGTGTCTCACCAGCCTTCTTCAACACATCCGCAGGGAGTGGAGCGGTATCTCTGGATCTTTCTCTCCAGTCTGCCCCCCCCCCCCCTCCCCCCCCCCCCCCCCCCCCCCCTTCATCAAACGTTGTTGAATCGGGCGACCCCTGAGAGGATCAGAGAATGCACATTTCCGGAGTTCGCATTTATCTTCACATGCGCTAACTTACATGAAAGAGAGAGAGAGAGGGAGAGGAAGAGCGAGAGAGAGAGAGAGAGAGAGAGAGAGAGAGAGAGAGAGAGAGAGAGGTAGAGAGAGAGAGAGGGAGGGAGATCGGGGAGAGAGAGAAAGAGAGGGGGAGATGGGGAGTGAGAAGGGAAAGGAGGAGGAGGAGATGAAGGGGGAGGAGAAGGAGGACGAGGAGGAGGAGGAGGAGGAGGAGGAGGAGGAGGACGAAGAGAGAGACGAGAGAGAGAGAGAGAGAGAGAGAGAGACACACACACACACACAACACACACACACCACACACACACACACACACACACACACACACACACACACACACACACAGAGCTGACAAAGCAGATATAAAGGGAAAAAGGAAGAGAAGCGTGGGTGTTCCCACCTACCCATCATCCAGACTCAGACCTCTTACAGGGCTCTGTTTAGAACAAGGCCGGGCAACTAACATTCCGCCTACCCACTCTCCCTTACCCCTCCCCATCTCCCTCTCTCGCGTCCCTCCTCCTCTCTTCTCCCCATCCCCCCATCTGTACCCCTTCTCTTTGCTTTTCCCCCGACTTCCGGTGCCTCTGCCTGTAGTTCGTGATCACCGATCGATGATCGCGTATCGATCCGTTCGAGGGTTCACAAGTTTTTGTGCTGTCCCTGTGAAAATGGCCAGCCTCGATCCAACTCAGATTCCTATCCCGGTTGCTTTCCGTCTGTCTGTATGTGAATAGAGATTTTTTTTTTTAAAAGTTGACTTCCTTCCTCTCACGCTATCTCTTCCTCTTCCCCTCCCTCATCCTTTCTTTCTTAACCCCCCTCCCCCTCCCCCACCCCCACGCATATTTTTCTCATAGACTGACAATTGGGAAGCAGAGGATCGATACAGGGAAGTGTTTTGGTTGATGGAGGCGGGATTAAGCCTAGAAAATTGGGATGAGTATGTATATATATCTGCTATCTCTATCTATCTATCTATATATATATATATAATATATATATATATATATATATGTAGATATATATGTATGTATGTATAACACACACATGTATATATTTATATATATATATACATATATATATATATATATATATATATATTCTCACAAATATACATGTGTGTGTGTGTGTTGTGTGTGTGTGTGGTGTGTGTGTGTGTGTGTGTGTGTGTGTGTGTGTGTGTACGTGCGTGCGTGCGTGCGTGCGTGCGTGCGTGTGTGTGTGGTGTGTGTGGGTGTGTGTGTGTTGTGTGTGTGTGTGTGTGTGTGTGTGTAGACAGGGGAGATGAATAAGAGAGAGAATGGGAGAGAGGGAGGGCATTAGTGAAGGGGAGAGAGAGAGAAGAGAGAGAGAGAGAGAGAGAGAGAGAGAGGGGGGGGGAGGGAGAAGGACAGGACAGGAGGGGGGGGGGGGAAGAGAATACACTGGGTCCGTTTCAATATCAGTGTTTTCTGACATTCAACGTCGGCGGAAAATTCTCACTCACTCACTCCCTCCCTCCACCTCTCCCTCTCTCTCTTTCTCTCCATTGATCCCCCTCCCTCCTTCTCTCTCTCTCTCTCCTCTCTCTCTCTCTCTCTCTCTCTCTCTCTCTCTCTCTCTCTCTCTCGCTCGCTCGCTCGTTCGCTCGCTCTCTCTATCTCTCATATCAATCCTAATTCCATATACAGACTCTACCTGTATCATGGATTCTAGTTCCCTTGGTCGTTCCCAATACTTACACGTAGATGGAGAACATACAGCCACAGTCAGACGGGTGAGAAAGGTCAAAGTTGAGGGAGAAAAGTGATGTATGTCTCTACCAGCCTTCTTGAACATATTGGCAGGGTGTGGAGCGAGATCTTTGGATCTTCTCTCCAATCTAGCACCTCCCTTCATCAAACGTCGTAAGCGTTGAATCGCGCAACCACTGACAGGTCCTCGTACTCTGTCTGTGTCTTTGGCGGTAACTAACCCCCTCTCTTTTCCAAATTTTGCTTCATTTTCCGCCCTCAGTCACTCCGTTTTGAAACACTTAGGATCAGAGAAAGCACACTTCCAGGGTTTGCACTTATCTCCATATGTGTAAACTCATATGAGAGAGAGAGAGAGAGAGAGGAGAGAGAGAGAGAGAGACAGACAGACAGACAGACAGACAGACTGACAGACAGACAGACAGAGTGACAGAGAGAAAAAGAGGGGGTGGGGCGGAGAGAGAGGGGAAGAAGAGGGAGGAGGAGGAGTAGGAGAAGGAGAGAAAGAGACAGACACAGAGAGAGAGAGAGGGAGAGAGAGAGAGAGAGAGAGAGGAGGGAGGAGGGAGAGAGAGCTAACATTAGGCAGAGAGAGAGAGAGAGAGAGAGAGAGGAGAGAGAGAGAGAGAGACGAGAGAGACAGACAGAGACAGACAGCCAGACAGACAGACAGACAGACAGACAGAGACAGAGAGAGAGAGGAGAGAGACAGAGGGGAGGACGAGAGAGAGAGACCGAGAAGCGAGGAGGATGACAGGGACGGAGGAGAGAGAGGAGAGAGAGAGAGAGAGAGAGAGAGGAGAGAGAGAGAGAGACGAGAGAGAGAGCTACCAAGAGAGAGACAGATAGGGAGGGAAGGATGAAAGAAGGGAGGAAGCAAGATGTGTGTTCCCACCTGCCTATCATGCCTTATCAGCCTTCTTCAACACACACTGGCTGTGCGCGTCAGCGATATCTCTGGAACTTCTCTCTAATCTGGCACCTCCCCTCCCTTCATCACCTCCCCACACTTCACCAAATGTTGTTGAATCGGGCGATCACTGATCGAATCAGAGAATGAACGTTTCCTAGGTTTGCACTTCTCTCCACAAGTGCGAACTCATAGAGAGAGAGAGAGAGAGAGAGAGAGAGAGAGAGAGAGAGAGAGAGAGAGAGAGAGAGAGAGAGAGAGAGAAAGTGGAAAGTGTGGGTGGATACATCTGCCCATCATCCAGAGTCAGACCCATAATTGCGCAGTTGAGATTAAGGTTAGGCAACTAACCTTGAGATTAAGGTTAGGTATTCCCGTTACTACTCCACCTTTTGCACTCTCCCGTCCCCCCTCCTCCTCTCTTCCCCTCCTTGCCCATTCTGTACCCCTTCTCTTTACTTCCTCCTTCTCAATTCTGGTACCACTTCTGTAGTTCGTGATCATCGTCGATCCCATCACATACCGACCCCTCCAAGGATTCCACAAGTTTTGTGCTGTCCCTGTAAAAATGTCCTGCCTTTATCCAATTCAATTGACTTCCCCGTTCGCTGTCCATCTGTCAAGATCTGCACAGGGATATTCTTGTGGGTCGACCTTCTTCCTCTTACACTGTCTCTTCCCTTGCCCCTTCCCCTCACTCGTCCCTTCCGTCTTCCCTTCCCACGCACGCTTTTCTCATAGACTGAGAACAGGGAAGCCGAGGATCGATATAGGGATGTGGTTTGGTTGATGAAGGAGGGATTATGCTAAAGAACAAAAAAAATGTGTGTGTGTGTGTGTGTGCGTGCGTGCGTGCGTGCGTGCGTGCGTGCGTGCGTGCGTGCGTGTGTGTGTGTGCTGGAGAGAGAGAGAGAGAGAGAGAGAGAGAGAGAGAGAGAGAGAGAGAGAGAGAGAGAAAACACGCAGTGGCACTTACGCAAAAGTAACTAAAAGCATAATCATCGTAGTGGAAATACCATACCAAACACAGAACAGTGGAGGTGGCGAGCAGGGAGTTCGGATCGCGGAAAAAGACGGAAGTACTCCGCCTAGTAGTCTCCTTAGACCTAGCAGCCGGTCCCAAGCCTGGATAAAGGAGAAGGGTTTGGCGTGAGGCTAGCTGAGGCTAGCAACCCTCACCCTGTAAAACAAATGCCTGCTACAGAAACATCAACAACTGCCAAAGAAACTCCTCTCCTGGAAGAAGAAGGATCTGCATCAGCAGGACTCATGACGCGTTGAGGTGAAAGCCGAAAGGAAGCCTCAGCGCCGACCCACCTTTCTAATGACTAGGAAAACCATCACCATCGGTTCGTGGAATATCAGAAACGTGTATGAAGCAGGGAAGACTTGACAAGTAGTAGCTGAGATGCGCAGCTATTACCTGGCATTACTAGGACTCAGTAAGACGAGATGGCTACAATCTGGACAAGTAAGGTTATCTTCCGGAGAGTTGATCCTCTTTCAGGCCATGAAGATGAAAACTCTGCACATACAGAGGGAGTAGCAATCGTGCTATCAAAACAAACACAAAAAGCACGAATTGGATGGGAAACACACGGCCCAAGAATTGTGATTGCAACTTTCAGAACAAAGAAGAAAGACATCAAACTGAACATTGTACTGTGCTATGCCCCGACCAACGACCATGATGAAGAGGACAAAAGTAGCTTCTACAACAGACTGCAGATACTGAACAAGCTGAAGGACAAAGACATCACCATTCTCATGGGAGACATGAATGCCAAAGTAGGAGGAGACAGCCGAGGATACAAAGAAGTCATGGGCGCCCCACGCACTAGGTGACATGAACGAAAACGGCCGACGACTCGCAGAGCTCTGCGGGAGGAACACCTTAGTCATCTGTGGCAGCATATTTCCACACAAAAGGCCTCACAAAGCAACATGGGTGTCACCAAATCATGAAACTGAAGATCAAATCGACCACATCTGCATTTCCAAGAAATTCAGACGGTCGCCGCAGGACGAGGGGCAGTCTAGGGGCAGTTGCAGCATCAGACCATCACCTTCTGACAGCAAGAATCAAGCTCAAGTTGAAGAAGAACCCAGTGAAACCAACAGTAAAAAGAGAAAAAGTTCAATGTAGGGCTACTTAGAGAACAGTGCTACAGAGACTCATTCACACTGTCACTAAAGAATAAATTCCAAACGCTACAAGACCTTGACACGGAAGATACAGACACATCGGCCCCCATTGGACAGAAGCAAAAAGAAGCCTTTTTATCAACGTGCAAAGAGGTTCTCTTATCAAAGAAGAAACATCACAAAGACCGAATCACAGCAAAAAACCCTGAGAAAATCAACAAACGAAAACAGGAAAAGGAACAAGTCAACAGGAGCAGAACAAGAGCAGAGAAAGCAGCAGCCCAAGCAGATCACAACGAAGCCCACAAGGAAGGAGATGGAGTGTGAAAAGTTTCAAGAAGACGTACATTGACCAGTTTGCAGAAGAAGCAGAACAGGCTGCCGGCAGCAGAAACAACGTGAAAGCGTCCTACGATACGACCAAGAAACTCGCAGGGAAGTTTTCCAAGCCAGAGAGACCCATTCAAAACAAACAGGGAGAGACTTATTACAGACCAAGAGGGACAACTCAACAGACGGGCGGAGCACTTCGTCGAGTTACTGAACAGACCAGCACCACAAGACGCTCCACATATCCCGGCAGCAGAAATTGATCTGCCAGTCAATAATGAGCCACCAACCAGGGAAGACATCATCAGTGCTATCAGAAAAATGAGGAATGGAAAGGCAGCAGGCCCAGACACAATCCGACAGAAGCACTAAAGGCTGACATCGACACTACAGCAGACATACTTAACCACGTTTTCAGAAGATATGGACATACGAGGAGGTCCCTACAGGCTGGAAAGACGGACACATCATTAAATTTCATTTTTACCCGAAAAAAGTTCAGATCTCATACGGCCCTTGTGGCTGGCTGGGCAATAAACAACATGACTTTGTGGAATGCAATACGATTTTGACCTAGAAAATACCTGCCTGCTTTTGATGACGTCCGTGTTTTGCACAGTGTATGCCAAAATTAGCAAATTAGTGACTATGACTCTCCTTGTCTTCAATAAGACAACAACAGGGAACAGAATAATTATCGCAGTCATTCCTTTGCTGCACTCCGGGTGATCACATGAATTAATATGAGCATAGCCTAATGAACGTGTATGGCGTCGTAATTACTGATTTCATACCTAGTGCACTGTTGTCGTGAGACAAGCCCCCAAGCAAGACATTTTTTAATATTACATAAGAAAATGATATCAACGATGTGCAGTTGCTCAACAGAAAATGATAGATAACACTGCCTTTACAACTAGCGGTGTACGAAGGGAAAACCCAGTTCGACGCTTTTTCTCTTCGTCCATCCTAAGAATATGGTATCATTTTTGAGCAGAACATCATGCAGCGAGGAAGGTGGAGGGAAGAAGTGTTCTAGGGGACAAAAATCCCCACAGAAGGTTTCAAGGGCTTTAAATGACATGGTTTAGGGCGTGACGGAGAGGAGGATAATTGAACAGCTAGTACTGGGGTCCTCAACTTAAACAAACCTTCAGTCTGCGTGAAGATCGAGACTATCTGGTAATTACTGACAGGTGACAGTTATCAGTGGTGGCAAGGAGGATACCTGAGCTCGAACTTTCGGTTGTCAAAAAGGGACATATTATCCACTCGGACCTCAAAGCATCAATCATGATTTAAGGGGCTATGGCAGTCGAAGGTTGCTCAATAAGTGTGAACAGACCCGAGCCCATGGACAATTCACTCGAAAATAGGAGTCTTTTCTTGTTCAGTGATACTGCTGTAAGCTGATACTGCTGTAAGCTGATATTGGTGTAAGCTGTAAGCTGATATTGCTGTAAGCTGATATTGCTGTAAGCTGATGGTATTTCCAGGCTGGTTTGAATGCATATGGATGAAGTGGTTGTAGTTTTCAAGAGGAACATGACTGTGTGAAAAATGACCTTAATAGTTAACGTGAAATTGTTATGTCCCGTTTAGTCGATCGAATTGTTTGATAGGTTATCATGTAAAAAAAATGCGCGTGAATGCTGGTGTGTGGAAGAACGTAACTGGAGAGATTCCTTGTGAATGTGAACATGGCCGTAGAGAGGCCAACAGTGGAGACAGACGTAGTCAAAGGAGATTCTTTGCCGGAAATCCTGATAAAACTTGTATGTTGCGAAAGACCACATACAAGACGTGACACGAGAGAGAGAGAGAGAGAGAGAGAGAGAGAGAGAGAGAGAGAGAGAGAGAGAGAGAGAGAGAGAGAGAGAGAGAACTCAGAACTCAGTAAACTTTTATTCGATCAGGGATTGAGATTTACGACAGAGTCTACTTGTCCAATCTGTCTTTGCTAAGCTGAATTATGGAATGAGATTTAAGCTAAGAAAATGAAAAAAAATGAAGAGAGAGAGAGAGAGAGAGAGAGAGAGAGAGAGAGAGAGAGAGAGAGAGAGAGAGAGGTGTTCAAAAGAACGGAGTCTAGGAGCTGATTGAAGCGAGAGTTAGTCTCAGACGCAGAGACAGGACGACGAAGAGAGAGAAAGAAAGAGAAATCCCCCAGTCAAAACCCACAGCGAGGGGAAGGAGATAATGAGAGGAAGACTTCCACCCGGAAGAAGAGTTCTCAGAGGATGACCAATGAGACCCAGACCTGAACCAGGTGCCAGACGCCCCAAGGCGTCACCATCACCTGCAGTATGTCCAGAAACAACGAAGCACCTGTTGATATAACAGATACAGAACTGTAGTATGGTGGCAAAGGCAGACGTGTGCCGGTGAAACCTGACCAGGTAAGAAACTTCTGTTCAGCATGTGAACCAGAACTAGGAAATACTAATACCTTGTTTTCAACACTATCATTTTATGCATTTGAATATTTTATTTTCCTGTGAAAGAATGGAGTAAAACCTATATGTTTTGTTTTTTTCAGTGGCGTCCGAAAATAAGCGAATGCGTGGCACTCTATTCCAGAGAGAATGGAATATTTGGTGGGTACACGTGTACGCATACGCGCGTATAAGTGCAGAGATAACGTCGGTGTGTTTAAGCCTGGCTCACGCAGACTGCGAAAGCCCATACTGAGACACAAAGATATCCTTAAGAGCAATCTCAGATGGTGGGGTATCCAACCTCGCGAGCTCTACACCCATGCTGCTGACAGATCATCTTGCAGGTCCCTCACCTTCAAAGCAACAGCTGCCTTCGAAGAGGACAGAAGACTGCGTCTCGCCGCTGCAAGGGACAGACGACACAGGGCCTCGTCTTCCACAGTCCCAAACTCAGATCATCGATGTGTTACCTGTGGGTCTGTGTGTGCTTCCAGCTTCGGGCTGCGGAGTCACATGCGCTGTCATCGTCATCGCTGAGTACACAGACCATCGTCTTCGTCGGCTCGCGATGGACTACTACAACATATAAAAACACTTAATTCTTTTAAGCAATACCATCACGATTTCGCCCAGCCTGGATAAGGGAGGTGGAAGGGGATGGGGCAGTTAGACCGAAAATTGTCTAATATACATATCCCCTGCTCAGATCTGAAAACAATAATTAATGATTATGTCAGAGACCTCTGGCAGGAGGACTGGAATACACAGACGATTAACAAACTCTTTCCGATCCGTCACAACCTAAAGGAGTTCCTCTCATCTATGTCTGGTGGTCACAAAGAAGAAACAGTTCTATGCCGGTTGCACACCGGCCATTCGTATTTCACTCATTCGTACCTTTTAAAGAGTGAAGAAGCTCCATGGTGCATTCCATGTCATGTGCCACTCACAATGAAAACATGTTCTTTTAGAGTGTTGGGACTTGCATGATGTGAGACACAAACATTTTACAGCAGATTTCATGAAAACCTTGTTCAGAGACGTTCCGCCTGACGCGATCTTTGATTTCTTTAGAGATTAACATTTTTCATCGGATCTGAGATTCTACAGTGGAATTTTTTTTTTTTTAAAGAAACTTTCGGATGGGTTTTTTTTTTTTTTAGATGTATTGTAAAGAATTGTATGAATGAATGACTTGTGAGTTGATTTTAACGTGGTGACAGCCCTGATATGGCCCACTGCGGTCGACTGGGCTATAAGCGACATTATCTTATCTTAAGACCGATCACATTCACACGTGACAGCCATGGCGCTGTCTGAATAGTCCTTAGATTTATTGAACATTTTGGGAGGAGGGGCAAGGGGTTACGGACAGGAAAGTAAAGGCAGGAGGAGAGGGGAAGCGGTGGAGAGGGAAGGGCAGGAGGGCACAGTATCATAGAATCGAAGTCATATGCCACTGTTGGAACTAGAGTGGACATGTCGATCATTAGATGCCTGGTTTGTTTCTCTCCGAAAACAGACAGAAGATAGAAAAAGAAAAACCTGGGAAGAAAAAGAAGACTGAAGGAAAGAAAAGTGATGATGATGATGATGGTGGTGGTGGTGGTGGTGGTGGTGGTGAGAAGAAGAAGAAGAAGAAGAAGAAGAAGAAGAAGAAGAAGAAGAAGAAGAGCAAGAGCAAAAAAAGAACAAGAGAAAAAGAAGATATCCAGGACGATGACGAACAGAAAGAAGTTGAAGAGGAAGACGAACAAGAATAAGAACAAGACGAAGACAAAAGTCCCGAGGAAGACAAAAGAAAAGGAAAAAAAAAAAATGTGTTCTTGAAATTCTCTCTCTCTCTCTCTCTGTCTCTCTCTCTCTCTGTCTCTGTCTGTCTGTCTCTGTCTCTCTCTCACTCACTGTGTTGACTGTATGGTATGTTTCGCAGTCATAAGTATTTGTCTTAGGTGATATGTTACGTTCACTAATCCTTTCATTATTGACCAAGGCCTATGTAAATAAATTCTGTTTCTGTCTCTCTCTGTCTCTGTCTCTCTCTCTCTCTCTCTCTCTCTCTGACCCACAGAATAAGATAAGGACCTCAAAGATCACGTAAAGCATTGGCAAGGGAAACACAACAATACCAAGCTTGCTCTTGCCACCGCCATTCTTCCCTACCTGCCACCGAACCGCCATGATGAATATTCAGAGAGCAAAACATCAGCGGTGTCGTTCAAGCGTCTGTCCAGGGACTCGTCAGGACCCCTCGATGACAGGGTAATAAAAGCTGAAGCTGTTCTCCCGTCAGCAGTCAGCTTCAATACAGTCTCAGGTTCCCGAAGGAATCGTCCACGATACCCTTTGTACACAGGCTTTGCTAGGTCTGTGCCTCACGGAGCCAAGACAACATTCAAACAAAGAATGGAGGGAGAGGAAAAGAGTTTGAGGGTGAGGAGCTGGGGTTGAGGGTGGGATGTGGGGAAACGGAGCAGAGGAAGAGAGGGGGGGGGGGGGGGGGGGGGGGGGGGGGGGGGGAGCAATGTGAGGAGAGCGGGGTGTCATAGTATTCATACGGGAGTTTTTTTTTCTCCCCAAAATGCCTTTCAATGATGGAAAAACACAGAACAATTACCAAAGATTTGTTTGGAGGGAAAGGAATTGGATCGGAGACTGAACTGTTTAAATGTAGTATAACTACAATCAAAAACAATGTTTCCACAACCTAGTCCGTGCTCTTTTGCAGTAAAGAATTGTATTGCAACTGTGCTGAGTGTTTAGCTCGCTCGCAGGCACTGAGCAAAAACCAGTCGTCGGAATGATGACGTCGCGAGCTGGGAGAGAAAATTAACATGTGCACGCACGCGCGCATGCACACACACACACACACACACACACACACACACACACACACACACACACACACGCACACACACACATACAGAGAGAGAGAGAGAGAGAGAGAGAGAGAGAGAGAGAGAGAGAGAGAGAGAGAGAGAGAGAATCAAGTCATTAGCTATGGTACACTTACAACGCACCGTTCATTCCCCTGATTAGGTGGTACGGAGGTGCAGGGAGGTGAGGCGGGGTTATATCCCCTGAACACGGAATGTATCTATTTCCGTGTGAGATAAGCAGAAGACGGACCAGAGAGCGGCAATTACGATGTCTGTACCTAACAATCAGAGGCCGTTACTATTTGTGGTACGTAGAAGGATTGTAAGAGCTGAAGATAATCAGAAAATATTCCTGTCGCTCTCTAGCCCCTATAGACAACGTAGATTTTGTTTGTGTGGTCACGGGTTTTAAACGGAAA
>JADBJO010014045.1:27500-30000 GCA_016801955.1 Conus betulinus | reverse complement strand
ACACACACACACACACACACAGAGTCACACACACACACATAGTCACACACACCCACACACACACACACACACACACACACCACACACACACACACACACACACTATTGTGCACAATCACTCTCCTCCCATCCACCCCTCTCCACCTCCTACGCCCCTTTTCCCTTCTTGATCCGTCCTTCGCCTCCCTGTCTTTTAAAGACGCACGCACAGCCCATCATCACGTCCCTCCTCCCCCTCCCCAATACTTCCTGCTCCCGTACCCTTGTTACCCCCCAGCACTTTTCACAGACAAGCAGATTACAAGAAAGCTTGTTTTTGTAATGACTCGAGCCCTTCCTGATTTTGTCGCAGAAGCATTTTTTTGCTCTGAGAGGAAATCACGATTGCTTCTTTTTTGGCTTGTTGTACTCCCAGTTCTTATAGAACAGGGAGTACTTTACAATGGGAACGAAGAAATGCTGTCTGTGTGTCTGTCTGTCTGTCTGTCTGTCCGTGGTCAAAATGTGTTCCACTCGCTCCAGAGAAAACTCTTGGCCGATCTTTCTGAAAATTCGTTGGTATGTTCATTATGGGTCACGGATGATGCCCGATGTTTTCTTTTATCTGTGGAGCCGTTACTAACGGCTATAACGGCCCAAACCGTTTTTTTCTTTTATAGAATATCTCAGAAAGTACTTGGGTCGATTTCGTATCTCAGTGACGAAATACACTATGACGCATGTTTGATTGTGACGTTTATTTTTTACACGCGTATTCAAGATAAACTGGGAGTAGTACGTTTATGTGCTTTGCATCTTGTTTTTTCTTGGCTTCTTGCTTCCTCAGTTCTACAAACACATGCCTCCCCCTCTCCACCCCCCCCCCCCCCCCCCCCCCCCCACACACACACACACATCCTGCCTATCACCCCCACCTTCGAAAGCTTACAGTTCACACAAGCAAGCAAGTTGATGGAGAGGAAGAAGCGAGAAAGACATGCGTGTGTGCTGCACAGAATGGTCTGTGGCCGACAGACTGGAGTATTGAATATTGATCCATGTATGTTCACCCAAGTCCGTCAGGTCTTCACTTGCCGTCACGTAGAGTGGAAAGAGAGAGGAGAGTGACGTGTGTTTTTGGAGAGAGAGAGAGAGAGAGAGAGAGACAGAGAGAGAGAGAGAGAGAGGAGAGAGAGAGAGAGAGAGAGAGACAGAGACAGAGAGACAGAGAGAGAGAGAGAGTGGCGGAGGGAGGGAGGGAGAAAGGTGAGGGGAGTGCGTGTGTGCAGTGCGTGTGTGTGTGTGCGTGCATGTATTTTAATTTTGGTCAGAACAGTGTAAGGGGGCAGTAGGAGAGGACACGGAGGGGCTGCACGAAACTCCAACTGCTAACTCTGACCCAAACTCTAATCCAAACCAGACCTTAATCCTAGCCTGAACCCTAACCGATCCTGACCCCACAGAGCTCTAACTGTATGAAGCATGACGAACACTTTAATTGACAAATTGTGCCCACAGTGTGAGCGAGTGGAGTTGTCTTCTCCTTTCTCTATCGTTAAAGGGAAGCGCACACGGCAGTTCCATCCTCTTTCAATTTTATCCATTCTCCTTCCCTATTATTTTTCCTCCCGGATCGCGACCCAGCCCCCCCCCCCCCCACCTTCCCATCCCTTCCTTTTTCCTCTCCCATCCAACGTCTGCCTCTCTCTTACGTCAAACAGGTCTGTTCTCCTCCTCCTCCTCTTCCTCACAGGATGACGGCTCACGAAATGGTCGACAAATTCGATCTGGAAAAAGGTCGGCAGCAACAAATGATGCTATTCTGGGACTCGGTGGGCACTATTTTTATCCATCGGCCTCACCACCACCACCACCACCATCGACCGACACCACCACCAATTCACCACGACCATCCCTCACCACGACTGCCACAACAACCACCGCTCCTCCAGAATTCTAGCTGAGGTTCTTCTTCCTGGTCGTGTTGACATGCGTGGGTGTGTGTGTGTGTGTGTGGGGGGGGGGGGGGGGGGGGGGGGGGGGGGGGGGGGGGGGGGGCGGGTCTGGGGTGTTTGGGAGCTATCGATCTTGGATACTGATTGATGGAGACAAAGGGGTGGGTGAACAGGGACATAGGGGATACCGTGTGGTTCATCTCCTGTGTGGGTGTTGCTTACGCTGGGGTCGAAGTGTGTAGGAGTGTGTGTGTGTGACTGTGCGTGTATGTGTGTGTGTATGTGTGTGTGTGTGTGTGTGTGTGTGTGTGTGTGTGTGTGTGTGTGTGTGTGTGTGTGTGTGTGTGTGTGTTCGCGCGTGCGCGTCTATGTGCTCGCTATTTGCACAAGCCTCTTACATAGCACGCACACAGACACGTAAACACACAGACACACACACACACACACACACACACACACACACACACACACACACACACACACACAGAGCATGTGCGCTCCGCAGACGGAGGCGTTCCGAATTGACTTGAGAATCGAAAAACGATTCCTGGATTGTACGTCGCTTC
>JADBJO010014045.1:12500-17500 GCA_016801955.1 Conus betulinus | reverse complement strand
ACACACACACACTCTTTCTCATCTTTTTGGAAACGCGCACACGCACACACACACACACACACACACACACACACACACACACACACACACATTTGTGTCTACATTACTGATGGAAACACACTGAATAGGAGCATGCGACGTTGTAAACAGTCCTGTAAAGTGAACGTGACGAAATAACGTCGCAAAGAACCGTGTATAGATGAAGCGTTCAAAGTAAAACCCTGGTCCACCAGCCACGCAACCCACAGCATCTCTTCATTCAAAATAAGGTTAGCTTTCTGGACGTCACCCTCCAAGCTTTACTACACGATGTATGGAAATGTTTTTGGCACCGAGACAAGCTATCTTAAACACTGAATGGCACAGCATGTAAGTACAGCACTACAAGCTGTAAAATTTTCTGTGCAACATTCCAGTCCTACGGCAAAAGACGCCATTTTTGTCGCCAGTACAACACAGGAACATCGTATACAAATTATTTCCCCTGTGGGGCTGCCATGAGTTATTACAATACGCGTGATTGTGTGACGTTCTCTCTCTTACATTAAGAACAGAGATGTAAGGTATTTAAGAACACCTTTATATTCGCGCACGCTAGCTTATGGGCTGGCAGTTACATCAGATGGGCTGAGTGAAAAATTAGCCATATAACGGGCTAAGTGGAAGCTTAACCATATGATGGACTTTGCTGAAACTGAACTACATGAAGGGCTTGGTTGAAACTTAACCACACGAAGGGTCTATTTGAAACTTAACCGAAATTGTGCAAGAAAAAAAAAAGGAAAATACCAAGAAGTGTGTTGATTCCATTAATTATGTTGTCCGTTGGCATTTGAATAGCCGACATCTGCTTGGCTCAGACATGCTTTCTTTTTATGGAAGCTTTGTGTTTCCGCTCTCGAGAAGGAGATTTAAAAAAAAACAAAAAAACAACACCCACGACTTCCTTTGGTTTCATCATTCATTCCGAAGCATCCAAAGTCAATTAAAAGGGAGCTGAGTCTATTTTTCAACCCTGTTGTAAATTGCCTCCCAGTAATAGCTTTCCTACGTCTCCTTGTAAGTTACACATATCTAGCCCATCTTTTGATTGGTCATTTTCTTTTTTTTTCTTCTGTTTTTTTTTTCTGTCCTTAAACAGTTTCTATTGCTGCATTTTCTTTGCCATAGAAATGTGTGTGACATTCTATTGTTTTGACTACAACTTCTGAAAAACATACGATCTGCATGACAAAACACCAGTTAAGACAGCAGAAACTTTTTGATAGGCCTAATGAATGATTCCCTAGCGTGTAGTTACAGAGAAAACTCTAGTCGTCTATCATGATCCACGTGCTAAGCGTGTGGGATTATTTTTGATGCGTACATTACGAAACATGTTAAAATTGCGAGCGCAGAATGTGCGTGTGTGACCACATTTGTGGGGAAAAAATGACTGTCATTCACTGAGCTTTGTCTCAGAGAGAGAGAGAGAATATGTTATTTGGATGAAATACATGCATAAATAATGTACATATAACCGAGAAAACGGGCGAATAGTACAAATCGTAATAACCGAGAAAAACGGCGAATAGTACAAATCGGTAATATTTTCTTGATATATTCTACACATGAAGTATCCGGAGATGATAGAAAAAAAAAAAAAAATAAAGAAATACAAAAAATAACGAATAAAACACGTGCTAACTGATAACTTGCGGTAAACAATTTCAGAGAGCTTCGTTCAGTTCCATAGGAATGTTCCCAGTGTAAAATGTACCCAAGGGTGTATATTGATCATGTTTGGATTCAGCACGTGACAAAACACGTGCGACGTCTAACGCCAGTCAGCGTCGTCTGTAGCCTGTTTCTTTTTTTTCTTTCTTTTCTTTTCTTTTTTTTGTTTTGTTTTCTTTTTTTATTCATTGATCGCCTGGTCGATCATGATACAGACAGTCAGTCTGACGAGAGACGTACTGGGAGAAGAGGGGTAAACACGTATGCATGGACACATATTGGGAAATAAAGCGTTCATGCATGCGTGCACGTGCTTACGCAGGAGTGCCGTCGTGAATGTACGTCGCGCGCGCGCGCGCGCGCACACACACACACACATACACACACACGACGCGCGCGCGCGCGCGCGCGCACTGTCGCACGCACGCACGCACACACACACACACACGCACGCACCCCCCCCCCTCCCCCAAGACGCACACACTCACAAACGCACGCGCGCGCGTGCGTGCACACACACACACACGCACGCACGCACGCACACACACACTCACACACACACACACACACACACACACACACACACACACACAACAAGCAGTCACTTATCACACGCACATTGTACGAGTGAACAATGGGAGCTGCTCAAGTCAGTCACACACACACACACACACACACACACACACACCCACCCCCACCCAACCCCCCCACCCCCCACCCCACACACACACACTCAGAGAGAGAGAGAGAGAGAGAGAGAGAGAGAGAGAGAGAGAGAGAGAGAGAGAGAGAGAGAGAGAGAGAGAGAAGCAGTCACTTATCACAACGCACATTGTACGGAGTGAACAATTAAAGCTCCTAAAGTCACACACACACACACACACACACACACACACACACACACAACCACACACGCGCGCGCGCGCGCAGCAGACGCACACCGCACACTCACACACACGTGTGCCCCCCCCCCCTCCCCTCCCCCACATACATACACACACTTGAAAAAGCTGGCCGCCCGATAAGTAAACAATTTCTCGTGTTTCTCTGTGAACCCTCTACCTTATTTTTGCCTCAGAGACACGGAAGAAGACACAGTTAAAAGACGAAGCTGTGAAAGCTCTTCTCTCTCTCTCTCTCCTTCTCTCTCGCCACTACATCGCCCCCCCCCCCCCCCCCCCCCCCCCCCCCCCCCCCCCCCCCCCCCCCCCCAACCCCCACCCCCCCTCTGTCCATTATGGTCCCGATTTGTGTTTCCACTCCATCCATCCATCCATCCCACCCCTTTCTCTTTCTCTGTCTACTTTCGTCTCTGTCTGTCCCTCTATTTCATTCTGTCTGTCCACCCGTCTTAAGTTGTCTTTCTCCCTGAATGCGTGCATGTCTCCTTCTGTCTGTGTCCTTGATTCTGATTGGTTGTCCGTCTGACTGTCTGCCTGCTTGTCTGTCTCTCTCTCTCTGTGTCTCTCTCCATCCCGTCCTTTCTGTTATTTTCTCGCTGTCTCCTGCTCTTTGTCTATTTTTGTCTATTGCATCCCACCTCCGTCTGTCTGTTTGTTCGTCTGTGTGTCTATCTGTGTGTCTGTCAGTTTGTCTGTCTGCATGTCTGGATGTCTCTGTCTCTCTCTATCCTCTGTGTGTGTGTGTGTGTGTGTGTGTGTGTGTGTGTGTGTGTGTGTGTGTGACAGAGAGAGAAGTTTGGGTAGTTTCTGTAGGGTAGTTTTTGCGTAATCTGCTAAACAAAAGCACACACTGACACAGTGGGTGAAAAGAGAACTTCCATCCCTCCCCCTCCTCTGTCTCTGCATGAATGCATGCGCGCGCGCGCGCGCGCGCGCGCGCGCGCGTGTGTGTGTGTGTGTGTGTGTGTGTGTGTGTGTGTGCGTGTGTGTGTGCATCTCTTATCCATCTTTTCACGTATTTCAAAGAATAAATAAACAAATCCTCGCCATTTGGGTCTCTGTCCTGGTATACAGTCACTGATGAGTTCGCGACTACCACCACTAGAAGGAATGCTGTCTGTCTGTCTGTCTGTCTGTCCGTCTGTCTCCATGTCTACCCTGTATCCCATTCTCTGCCTGTTCACAATAACCATACAGCCAACTGGTAAACATACCCCAGCGTGGACATGATGGCCCCCCCACAATAACCATACAGCCAACTGGTAAACATACCCAGCGTGGACATGATGGCCCCAGTAGGCTACTGACTGAGTGAAAATAGCCTCACCCATCACAAACTGCATCAGAATTTTTCTTTGCAGTAACTTGGTCATCATAACCACTGCCATTATCGCAGCGAGGTATAATGCTGTAGGGACTGAAATGATTACGTTTTATGTATAGTAGTGACGTCATAATCCTAAAAATAGGAATTACCATACATACATGCAAACTCGTCATGCAGCTGCTCATTTTGAAGTTCTGACAAAGAATTTTTTTTTTTTCATTTATCTATTTATACATTGTTTTCTCTACTTAAGCTTGCTTGTCTCAATGTCTGTTCTACTGTTTGTTTGGTGTATTGTGTATGTGTATGAAAGGGTGCTGTTTTTTGTGTTTGAATGTTTGGAATTATCGAATGGGTTTCTGCCTTACGGATTATATATATATATATATATATATATATATATATATATATATATATATATATATATATACTAAACAATATAAAAATGTCCTTGAAAATTAAAAAAGCTCAACCGCCTAGACTAGATTTTACAGCAGTTTTTGACTTCATGGCAAATAACTTCCACCGAGACTTGAACCAGTTCCAGTCTGTTCTAAGATCCGTGAGACTCACAAGACTCGCCTAGCCGTTCTTGTGTGTTGATAACGCGTTCTAGCAGAGCTTGACCAGAAACTGCACCAGTTGTCTCTTGTACACTGGGGAATTGATCGCAGGGTCTTTCTTCTTCCACTCTGACTTCAAGTCGTGGTATCGGCACATGGAAAACTTCAGATGGCGGCAGAATGTTTCATGCTGCACCAGTAACGAAATGTCCTCTCACAGCACTATTCACACCTTTTCCTTGAAACAAGGTGCTGACTGCATTGAGACATAGACAAAAGAAAAGGGCTTCTTGAAGACCTGAGTCTGCCATGAGATGTCCTATACAGGAAAGAAAACTCATCTCCATACGGAAAGACCAAGCTGGGGGAATACTATGCAGGTCACTTGTGTCATGATGATACCCAGTGCCTTCCACCAAAGTGGCAGTCTGCGGCAGATCAGATGCCGTTTTAGAATGACGTGAACCATTTTACGTCACAGGAAACGTTGTA
>JADBJO010014045.1:2500-7500 GCA_016801955.1 Conus betulinus | reverse complement strand
GGCTAGACAAACTAGCAAACAGACACAGATGATATAAAACATCACTTCAGTGGTGGAAGCAACGTTAACAGTGTTGGTTTCACGTAAGCGATTATCTCATTTTCTTAGTTTACATGAAGTCATAGAGTTGACCAGACACCAGAATGAGTAGAATTATTACATAAATGTATCACCAGGTGCAGAAGTCGTATTTCGATTCGTTTGTGATCATGAGCAAGAAAATATGATGTTTCCCATAGAAACAGTAATCACTGCTATCGATAATATGATATTATGTTAGAAGAGCAAGCGAACATCGTATGACAGCTGTCATCAAGACAGTTATTGTGTTCGCAAAGAGAACTGTAATCAGAGACAGTTATATACCCTTCTGTACATCTGCTTATCATGCACATCAGGACAGAGACAAAACTGTAAAAAGTCATAAGAAAATGAGAGAAAAAGAAAGAAAGAGATCAGGGCGGATGAGAGGAACTGGGATGGGGTGGATAGTGAAACCAGAAATATCACACACACACACACACACACACACACACACGGGCGCGCGCGCGCACGCACACACAGCACGCACGTACACACACGCACGCACCACGCGCGCCACACACACGCACACACCACACACCACACACACACACACACGCGCGCGCGCGCGCGCGCGCGCGCACACACACACACACACACACACACACACACACACACACGGGACTCAGAGACGCTGACTTACAGCTCCTATGCTGAAGCAGTACGCTGTGGACCACCATCGCCACAGCCGTCTACACTGCCCAAGGTCGCCCTCAGCACAACTCGGGGACAGAAAAAGCCTGAACGCCCAAAACAAAAGGTAGGCGGCAAAAAACTAGAAGAAAAGAACAAAAATGTGGAAAAAAAAGAAAAACTATGACGTAAGGAACAAAAAAAAACGTCAAGACGTCTGACGCTAAAATACGCAATCGAACATCTCCGGAACAGAAAAAGGAAATCTCACACCCTGACCTTCCCAAAGTTGTGTTTCTCCACGACTCAGTGACAAACAAAGTGAATAACGACAGGCTTGGTCGCTCCTATGGATTTAGAGCAGTGTCAAAAAAAGCTAACATGATCAAAGATCTTCAACCCTCTTTTGAGTCTGCTCACCAATCAGCAAGACAACCACTGGATGCGGTAGTTATTCACTGTGCTGTGAACGATGTCAAAGGCAGAACTCCCATGGAATGCAGCCAGTCGTTTGCCAACTGTATCGGGAACATTAATAAACAGTACCCTGACCTGAAAGTCATAGTCAGCAAAATGGCTCCAGTCAGGGAATCCAAATTAAATATCAAAGGAGAATTATTCAACGCCCTCCTAATTTCGGAATTAAGTGACGACAAGAACATCTCCTTCGTGAGCCATTCCAACCTCCTGGTCAACTCTTGGAACCTCCAGGACGGCCTCCATCCCACCAACCGTGGGCCAGCGTCATCGCAAAGAACATCGGGCGACACGTCAGGGACGTCTTCTGGCAGAGACCACGGAAGGTCGCTCGACACCCCACCGTCCCGTCCACCCAGGGCCTACCAATCCTTCACACCAGATCCGCGTCACAACTTCGGACCGTGGATGAAAATGTACAATTCACTGTATGACTGGTAAAATCGCTTACTGTACACACTTTGTGAAACTCAGCACCCAGCATTTTGACAGTTCAACCGCCACTTGTGTTTTACTGTAAAGACTAATAACCAGTGTATTGAACATTTTCCTTCAATCATACACAAAATCACTACACGTGGAAAATTAACTTAGTATAATTTAGTATTATCACACTATCATTTTAAATTTAGTAATTTTCTTTTATTTCGATTGTCCCTTGTCTCATTTATTTTTTCTTCCTGGGGACCCATGCCTTTGGACAAAGGTTTTAAAGTGTTCCAATGGAACAGTAGATCCATCTCAACTAGCCACGACCAGTTAGTTCAACATCTCGTACATGAAAAATATAATGTGTTGGCCTTGCAATCACTGAATGTAAGAAAAGATAAATTGCCTAAGCTTTGTCATTATTACTATCCTCCAGTCATCCCAAAAAGTGGATACCAGCGAGAAAGTCAATGTATCTATTTATATTGAAGAAGGCGTAAAGTACATCCCGTGTATTAGTCCTGTACCACCAGACATTCCAGGGTCACATTCTTGCGCTATTAAAGTCCAGGTTGGCTCAGACACATTAACGATTGTGTCAGTTTATCTACCACAAGGGCCCATGATGCAAATACCGGATGGCTTCGTACCTTGCGGACAGATCAAAATAGCAAATTTCTGATCACTGGAGATTTTAAATGCTCATTCTCCATTTTGGGAAAAAGACTGCCAATCAGTAACAAACAACCGATTCATTGAGAACCTGGTGGACTCATCTCTTTATCTGTTGAATGACGGCAGAATAACGCGCATCCCCGACAATCCTAAACACAAACCAAGCGCTATAGATCTAACGTTAGTCTCTCCAGATCTAGCAACTATATGTGATTGGAATACCCTTGACGACACATTGAACAGCGATCACATACCTATAATCATCAATTTTGAAAGCGCAAGATCTGAACCAACTGATCAGACTCGAGAAAAAATTCCAAAATTTGACTATAAGCTCGCGAACTGGAATACGTTTTTAGAATTATTAAGACGTTTCAATTAAACTGTGATGACGTTACCATCCAAGATGTTGACAAGCTATATTACCTCTTTCAAAACGCTTTGCTGACTGCCGCAAATCAGTCATTCCAAGGATAAAATCTATGGTTTATAAAAAGCATTTGGGCAATGTCTGGTGGAATGAAGCTTGTGAGGAAGCAAAAAAGGAGAAAAAGTTAAAGTTCAAAGCATACAAACGAAATAAGTGCGCAGAAAATCGTCTTGAGAAAAAAAAGCAAAACATGAATAAATAGAATTATATATATATAGCACAGGCAAAGCGACAATACTGGTCATCTTTTTTTTTGCAAAACATGAAGTATCTAATTTCAAAGACTTGCAAAAAGTATAGAAAAATCTAAAAACAATGAAAAATGGAATTCAACTTCCACAATACTCTATCAAACTCTGTACATCTAATTTCCCTTCAAATTTTGATAAAGCTGAAGCTTTTGTTGACATGTTTGCCAAAAAACAGCAGCATGAATAGTTTGTCAGCAAAAAAATAGATCATATCGGGAACAAGAGTGTAAACATTATATAAGTAGTAGTAAAGACCCTGGGAATAGCCACTACCTAAACGCTCCTATAACACTACAAGAAGTTCAAGAATGTCTTAGTAAATTAGGCAGCAAGAAAACTTCAGTCGGCCTTGATGGTATTTCGAATGAAATGCTACGCCACCTACCAGCAAACGCTGTGCAGTTTCTCCAATTATTTTTTAAAAATGTTGGAATGATGGTAAAGTACCTCAGTTATGGAAACATTCCATTATCGTTCCTATTTATAAACATGGAAAACCTCGCATTGATATAAACAGTTACCGTCCAATTGCCTTAACATCCCATACCTGTAAATTAATGGAACGAATCGTACTAAATAGATTATCTTATTACTGTAATAAACATGATGTCATACCGATTAACCAAGCTGGATTTCAAACTGGCAGATCCACAGTAGAACACCTAGTCAAACTTACAACTCGAGTGAAACAACAATTTGCAAGACAAAAAAAAAAAAAAAAAAAAAAAACCCCCCTAGCTACATTCTTTGACGTAAAAAAGCTTATGATCAAGTATGGCATAGTAGACTATTATACAAATTAAAAAATGTTGGAATTACGGTAACATGTATAATTATGTTCAAGAATTCTTAGAAAATAGATCAATTCAAACAAGAATAGAACATACTTATTCAAATCCGAGAACATCGCAAATGGGACTGCCACAAGGTTCAGTAATACCTCCTATCTTATTCAATATTTTAATGGCAGATTTACCAAAAGGCTTATCAAAAGATACAGAGTTAGCTCAATTTGCCGATGATATATGCCTATGGATGAGAGTAACCATGAAACGAATAACCTCTTCGAGGTCGCTGAACTACATAAAAGCTTTATACCAGCGAGAACTCAATAAAATAAATGTATTTTTACAAGAAAACGGGATTGCACTTTCATTAGAAAAAAACACATAGAATGCTTTTTCAATTCAAGGTATGACCCAGAAAAACTCCCGGTTTTTACCTTAGATGGGATTGAAATAAAATATGTTAAATCTGTCAAATTCCTAGGTATAATCTTAACTTCTAAACTGTCATGGAACCAGCATATTGACCACATATTAAATAAAGCACGGAAAAGTTTAAACTTCCTTAAGATTGTAAAACAAGCAACCATGGGGCCAAGATGCTTCGACTTTAATACCTCTATCAACCGCTCTTGTGCGATCTAGGTTAACTGTGCTCAGGAAGTATTTTTCAGCGCACCACAAACATCTGTTGAATAAATTGCAGAGCATTGATTGCAAGGCTTACAAACTCGCTCTTGGTGTTCACATACATACATCCAACTTAGGAACATACAATGAGATTGGTGTGCTACCTCTCAGCGAGGTTCGAAAAGTAGCTGCGTCGAAGTTCGTTCTGAAGAGTTTTACACAGAAAATTTTCTGTGCAAAAGAAGTTTGTTTAAATTCTGAAAAAGTTTTGGAAAACGAGCTAGAGGAATATAATCTACAAAATCGATCTACTCGAATACTTTTCACCTTATCAGAGATTCCAAAATAAATAGAAATGAAATCGCTGTTAAACCATCCTTTTCACCAGTACCAAGGTGGGAACAAACAAAGGCCTCCTTTGATACGATTCACTCAGATTTGTCAAAAAAAGATTCACCCAACATACTAAAAATTTCCGTATGCTTACACCTGGAAAATCTGTACAAGAACCACCTAAAAATTTTCACAGACAGCTCAGTGCTAGAAGACAGTAGGACAGGGGCAGCTTTTGTAATACCTGACTTAAACGTGGAGAAAATATACTATCTT
>JADBJO010014044.1:45000-47500 GCA_016801955.1 Conus betulinus | reverse complement strand
CAATCAACATTCTGAGGCATTCCGCAAAACAAGTAACCCATGCTGTGTGCACTGGGATATATTAGGGAAAGTAAACATATATAGTACAGCCCTGTCATGTTAGTCTCAGACCGGAATGGAAAATCTGTAGCATCGTCTTCATCATCCTCATTCTCATCAATCAGCATTAAAAAAAAAAAAATAGTCTCGAATTATGTTGTCCCTTCTTGCTCTGCTCTTCCTGTCGTTGGGACCTCAGTTTCGATGTCTCTCCACGTCTGTGGCCTTGATTTGATTCCGTCGGGGTCACCGGTAATCGGCAAGTTCATTGGGGCTGTCGCTGGACGGAGGTGGTGGCGCCCTCCGGAGGAAGAGCTCACTCACTCACGCCGGCTACGGCGACTAGGTAAGTCATTATTCGGCAGTAGGGGGCTTGATGGCTTTGTAGGTCTTCATTTCGCAATGCCAAACATGAAGATATAGAAAACATTGTATCTTCAATTTCTCAATGCAAATCAATAAACGAGTACCAATTTTATCTTCAATTTCTCATGCCAATCAATAACATGTATTAAATTATATCTTCATATCTCAATGCCAATCAATAAACGTGTATTGTTTTCTATTCTATCTTCAATTTCTCAATGGCCAGAATATACGTGCATGAAATTTTATCTTCAATTTCTCAATGCCAATCAATAAACTGTATAAACGTGTCATGCATTTCCATCTTGTCGCAATTTTCTCATGTGCAAATCGATGAACGTGTATGAAATTTTATCTTCAATTTTTCAAATGCATCAATGAACGTGTATGAATGTCTCCCTGCACAGGCAAGTGACGCTAAAACGTGGCACAAACTGACCGTAACTGTTATACAACCCCTCTTTTTCTTAAAACTTCCATTAATACAAGTTTCCTTTTTTTCCTATCGGTAGACTGTCTAACAAAGTATAGGGACATGCTCATTTGAAGAAAGGCGATTTATACTGAAGACACCGATGTGTACAGATCGTGGCAACAAAACGCTCCGTGTGAACCAGATGGAATGGGTTAGACCCACAATGACCAGTCACACACCGCATGGAACCTCTCCCTGTGTATTGCCGGTGCCGGGCGGCTGTGGCTGTGGACAAGGGTCGAAGAATAAGCGGCACGGGGCAAGTTTTCACTGAAGGGGGGGCACAAAAAAATGGGACAAGGTTGAAAAAAAAAAGAGTATGGACGCCCTATGGAGGTCAATGGATGTCAGCAAACTCAGATTGTTCTACGTCCTCGGCGGCCTAGTGAAGGGGCCTGTCGGATCAGCGCGGTCCGTCATCACAAGGCTTTAGAAACGCTGTCCACCACTGTGTCCATTTTCAATGGTCGTAGAGGCCCCTTGGCGAGAATCTTCTTATTGGAGGGCGACAACCAGGGTGGGGTAGTTCATGAAGCTATGCAACATGGACCTATTTAACATCTAGGGGCGGGGTATTTCATGAAGCACTTTGCCCATGCGACATATTTAACACCCAGGGGCGGGGTATTCATGATGTCCCATTGGAGCTATTTTACGCACCCACGGCGGGTATTCATGAAGTAGCCATGGACCGATTTAACACCCCAGGGGCGGGGGGTATTCGCTGATCAGTGCTTTGCCCATGGACCTATATTTGCCGAACGCCAGGGCAAACTGAGGCAGCGCTGCGCTAGGAGTCAGGACCAATGACACTCTCTGCTGACTAGTCAGCCCCGTGGTGGAATGTGTCCAGTGGAAAATCGTGGGGCTGAGATTCTGGAATCTCTGTGACACTCCTTCCACTCTCACCTCCTACCACCACCCCCACCCGTTCGATCCGTCCCGAAAATGTGCCATGCCGATGCAATTATGTGGCTGCACACCAAACTTCAAGGACGCCAAGGCCTTGCCGAAGAAGTCGTGTCTTTTACAGACTGGCACAATGAGATTGTTTTGAGAACTTTTAGTATTGTGTCTGCAAGTTGATTCTCCTCGTTTTCTTTCACATGGCCATCAAGGGACAAGCCAGGTGGTTTTTCAAGCAGACAGATTAAAATCAAAGGAACGGGAACGATTTGGGGGATACCAGCTGCGCAAAGAGAGGGTCACGGGCGAGTGCAAAGGCCTGAAATATGACGTCAACTAGGGGTCAAGGTGATGTATTTGAAAATTGTGAATGATGTCATGAGTGGAAATCTACCCAAAGAGGTAAAATGATTGGCGCGTGTCTGTTTTTTTTAATCGATGACCAATTTTGATATGAAATGCTGGCATCTGTGTTGTACACACCAATCACAATGGCATCTTGCATTATTAGGTCCCTTGATGTCTTAGTGAAATGCCCTGTGTGTGTCCACACCCTATAGTTATTAACACAGTACAGGCTTCCAAGGGTGGTGCAGGATTGCATCCCAGCTGGGTGGTTTGGCAGTTGAGGACTGTACCTCTTTAGGTCCCACCCTCACCGTCGTGGGGGTCTCTTTTTCTTTATGCTAGCCTCAAAATACTGACCCGCCTTGG
>JADBJO010014044.1:5000-30000 GCA_016801955.1 Conus betulinus | reverse complement strand
GGGGTAAAGTAGGGGATGTGGGTAAAGTAGGGCATGGGGGTAAAGTAGGGCATGACGGTAAAGTAGGGCATGGGGGTAAAGTAGGGCATGGGGGTAAAGTAGGGCATGAGGGTAAAGTAGGGCAAGGGGGTAAAGGTAAAGTAGGGCATGGGGGTAAAGTGGCATGAGGGTAAAGTAGGGCATAAGGGTAAAGTAGGGCATGACGGTAAAGTAGGGCATGGGGGTAAAGTAGGGCATGACGGTAAAGTAGGGCATGGGGGTAAAGTAGGGCATGGGGGTAAAGTAGGGGCATGAGGGTAAAGTAGGGCATGGGGGTAAAGTAGGGCATGGGGATGAAGTAGGGCATGAGGGTAAAGTAGGGCAAGGGGGGGTAAAGTAGGGCATGGGGATGAAGTAGGGGATGTGGGTAAAGTAGGGCATGTGGGTAAAGTAGGGGATGTGGGTAAAGTAGGGCATGGGGGTAAAGTAGGGCATGGGGGTAAAATAGGGCATGGGGTAGGGCATGGGGGTAAAGTAGGGCATGAGGGTGAAAGTAGGGCATGTGTAGGATAAAAAGTAGGGCATGGGGGTAAAGTAGGGCATGGGGGTAAAGTAGGGGATGTAGGTAAAGTAGGGCATGGGGGTAAAGTAGGGCATGGGGGTAAAGTAGGGCATAAGGGTAAAGTAGGGCATGAGGGTAAAGTAGGGCATGGGGTAGAGTTGGGCATGGGGGTAGAGTTGGGCATGAGGGTGAAAGAGGGCATGGGGGTAGAGTAGGGAATGGGGGTAAAGTAGGGCATGGGGTAAAGTAGGGCATGGGGGTAGAGTAGGGCATGGGGGCAAGGTAGGGCATGGGGGTAAAGTAGGGCATGGGGTAAAAGTAGGGCATGGGGTAAAGTAGGGCATGGGGTAAAGTAGGGCATGGGGATGAAGTAGGGCACACACACACACACACACACACACACACACACACACACACACACACACACACACCACAAGAACAAAAACACAACAAATGCACAAAACTCATATACACATGCGAGAGAGAGAGAGAGAGAGAGAGAGAGAGAGAGAGAGAGAGAGAGAGAGAGAGAGAGAGAGAGAGAGAGAGAGAGAGAGAGATGAAAACCTGGGTGATGATGGCGTGGACTTGCTTCGCCAACACATTTCAGACAAAAAAAACGCACTCGCTGCTACGCCATAAAACAAAGAGTTCGATGCACAAAACGTAATACGCGCCCTCTCGCCGTTCCCTAAACATATGAAGGTACACACCACCCTGTCGAACTGTTAAGTCGTCAGCATCTCGCCTGTTTGACATCCACAGACTGACGATACAGTCAGCTAGAGAAAGGGACCCGAGGGTCAGGCCTGTAGACAGAGGGCTGTTTTGCGGATTGTTCTCTGTCCCCCCCCCCCCCCCCTCCCATCTTCTGTGCCTGTCAGAGGCAGCATCCCTTCAGGCCCCTCATCACGGCCTTGTCACACACAGCTACACCCAGCTTCGTCCTGTCACAGCCCTAGTGCCATCGGTCACCGGGAACAACAGTAACAACAACAGCAACAACAACAACAACAACAACAACAAACAGACAAAACAACACACTGACTGACTGACTGAAACCATTTACTGTTAGATTAACATAGTATTGTACTGACAAACAACAACAGCAGCAACAGCAGCAACAACAGCAACAACAACAACAACAACACACACACTCACACTTATACACACACACACACATACACACACACACTCACTCACACTCACTCACACACACACACACACACACACACACACACACACACACACACACACTAAAAAAAAAACAACTGGTGGTCAAAAGGCCACCCACCAGAGAGGACACTGCCCTGCTGCTCACAAATGTTTGCCTTGGGTGGTACTCGAACCCACGACCCCTTGACCCACACCCCGCGACTCTGAGCATTGTATCATGGCAGCTGCATCTCCTGTACAAGCCATAGTGCCAACAAAAGATCAAGATCAAAGAACCAAACCCTGCTCAGTGGAACACACACACATACACACACACTCACTCACTGTTTCTATGGAACACTCTTCTGATATCAGTGACGGCAACAGAGAAGATTTCATCTTCTCACTGTTTCAGCACCAGCACACGAAATACACTTCATCATCCCTCTTCCACACCCCCTTACCCCCTTCTCACCCCCTGCTGTTTCTATGGAACACTCTTCTGATATCAGTGACGGCAACAGAGAAGATTTCATCTTCTCCTCACCTACGTCATTGATATCAATGACGGCAACAGAGAAGATTTCATCTCCTCACCTACGTCATTGATATCAATGACGGCAACAGAGAGGATGTCATCTTCTCCTCACCTACGTACAGTGAAACTTTAAAATCTGGATGCAATAGTCATAAACTTCCGACAGAACCAAAAATGTAGTAGGGAAGGACACGGACTATAACGAAACGCAAGCGACTGACAATGTGTCAGTCAGTCAGTCATTCCCCTGACCGCTGGGGTCGTTGGGGGGACGTGATGAGGCAGCCGCCGTGTCTCTCTCCAGGCTCTTCTGTTGGTGGCTGTCGTGAGGAGATCTGGCATGGTCATTTTGGCAGTCCTTTATATTTTCGACCAACTCTGGCCAGACTGAACTGGGTGTAGAAGAGCAACCTCAAATTCCACACAAAATTCCGGCTCTGCAAGTCACTAGTGGCCTCCACCCTGTTATATGGCTGCGAGACATGGACACTGATGGCCGAAAGAGAAAGAAGAATCCACGCGTTTGAGACCAGGTGCCTGAGGAAACTACTCCGCATCTCCTACAAAGAACACAAACCAACTGATTATGTGCGGAACCTGGTCACTAACCTAGTTGAGCCCCACAAACCACTTCTGGCAACCGTTAAACGACGGAAGGTGGCATGGTTTGGCCACGTCATTCGTCACAACACCACCATCTCCAAAACCATCCTTCAAAGTACCGTTGAAGGAGGGCGCAGACGAGGACGGCAGAGAAAGAGTTAGTCCGAAAGAGTTGTTCCGACAATGTGTATGATTCTTATATCAGTATTCTTACGCTTGAATGCCCAGAATGCAGCGCAGGAGAGAAAAAACAAACAAAAACAAACAAAAAACGGATAGACGATCCCTGAAGACGGAATATGGCTACCTTCATGGCATTAAAAACAGCCACGATATGAACAAACCTCACCACTGACAAAGGTCGAAGTAGTAGTCCACAATCGAGGGAGAAGACATGAATCTTGCAAAAATATGCCCCTCCACCCCCCCCCCCACACCCCCCCCCCCCCCCCAAAAAAGTAGTATTTTGTGTGTGTGTTGCTATTCGTTTTCCTACTCTTACACTAACGACACTGTTGTTGAGAATTCCTCTTTCAAGAAAGATTCTATTGTTTTAATCCAGACCCTCCTTACCCTTAAAACAGGTGAAGGGATTAAAATTGACGCTCAAGCCTCAAGTGTCTGTTCTTTTCTTTCCCAAACAAATGGTGTGGAATCATTTGTTGTCGCTGAGGCATTGTCATTCCAATTTGGAGAATTTTCTCTCCCCCCCCCCCCCCCCCCCCCCCCCCTTCAAAGAAATTGTATGGAAACACTTGTCGCTGAAGCACTGTCATTGAAGCTGAGAGTGTCGCTGTAGACATGACGAGGCACGTGGGACGGCGACCACCACACACAAAGTTCCCACCAGCTGAGAGCCAGCTTCACCTTCTTGAATTTAATTTCGACGAAGCAAACGTTTGACGATCCCCGACAGTAGAAGGCTACCGAAGAAAGCCACAACAGCAACCGCCACCACCACCACCACCACCACAACAACAACAACAACAAGAACAACGCTTGCGAAAGTGTACAATGCTACATACATTATCATTACTTACCTGAACATCAGTCTTGATACCCTGACGAGGAAACGAAGGTGAAAGATATTTGAGGACTATTATTACTCTCTCATATCCAGTCCTTTGTGTGGGAGAGATAACTCCACGGGTCGCCGTTTCATATCTGTGCGAACCTTGAGCTGATTAGTGGGTCGATGGTCTACGTGCAGGTGTGTTGTGAATTAGTCAAAACACTAATGGGTTGGGAAAGAAACAGAGACGTAGAAGGGACAGGATTCGCCTCTCGTCTCATTTCCTTCCTAGTTATCTTTCTCCGGGCCCCGCGCAAGTAACTAATCACTTTCTGACGAGAGAATCGTTCAGCTGACTCGTGTGCCCTTTCAGGTCAACACGCATGATGCCTGCTTCTTGTTTCTGCGTTCAACAAGGTAGGCCTACTACCTGTATATAGCCTTTGCTAGCAGTAAATCTGCATGTATAAGCTTCACAAGTTGAAAATTCACTCTGTAAGCTGCAATGTGTGATGGACAAGGGAGCTAATCAGTGAACTACAGGCAAACACAGAGCCTAACAGACCTACAGGAAGTGACGAGTGCCTTCAAATGTGAGCCGTGGTACTCCAAGTACTGAAAGGGGACACACGTATCCTGCCCACCTCTTCGTCTCTGGATAATTCGGATCCCTGCCCGAGTTAGACCAGCTCGGCAAAAGATCGACAGAAATCGGTGCATGATAGAGCCTGCCACTCATCGCCTACTGACCTGTATCAGTGAAAGAGACGGGGATGACAACGAAGTTGAAACGACAGAACCTCTGAAGCAGCTTCTTTCAATGCAGAATCCATGTCATCATCTGTGATTTTCACTTTCAGGTTCATCAAGGAGGCGTCACTGCGTGCGGACTAGTCCATATAGGCTACACCACACCCACTAAGTTTTGAGACCACACGGTGCGTGATTTAAGGCTGATTGATAAATGAATGAATAACATAGATGAGAGAATTGAAGAAGAGGGTCTCGTGGCTACGACTTTAGCAGATGTCTGACCTACGCATTAGCCCGACGCGCTGGTCAGACCTTAAGTACCTACCTAACATTGGTTGTGCCATTTTTATTATTGCATGCGTGTGTGTGTGTGTGTGTGTGTGTGTGTGTGTGTGTGTGTGTGCGTGTGTGTGTGTGTGTAGAAATAAGACGAATGGTGTCCTCCATGCTTTCCAGTCACTAAGGAAATCTGTTTTAATGATGTCCCGCTGTTTCTCCCCATGCAATCGAAGGAGTGGAGTCATCTGACCGTTTAAAAAAACCGTTCCCTGCTCATGAAGTACACACTTACTGCCCCTGTTTTTCCTGCCACGTCTGTCTTCGCTGCTACTGTAATACCCTGTGATCTCGTGATCTGTGTGTGTGTGTGTGTGTGTGTGTGTGTGTGTGTGTGTGTGTGTGTGTGTGTGTTGTGATGTGTTTGTATGTGTGTTGTGTGGTGTGTGTGTGTGTGTGTGTGTGTGTGTGTGTGTGTGTGTGTGTGTATTGTACTGTTGTGATGTGTTGTATTGTGTTGTGTGGTGTGTGTGTGCGTGTGTGTGTGTGTGTGTTGTACTGTTGTGGTGTGTGTGTGTGTGTGTGTGCGTGTGTGTGTGTGTGTGTGTGTGTGTGTGTGTGTGTGTGTGTGTGTGTGTGTGTGTGTGTGAGAGAGAGAGAGAGAGAGAGAGAGAGAGAGAGAGAGAGAGAGAGAGAGAGTCGCGGTGCGTGCCGGTCAGTACACAATACGTCCTACACAGAGATCCGAGGGCTGCATTAGATTACACAGTTTGATCTCCATCTGTACATGTACTCGACCCCCTTTTTCTTTGTTATCACGAAGTTCAGATCCACTGAAAACCCACCTCACTAGAAAGTCATGGGTGGTATGCAAGGTCATTGTGTTTCCAACAAGCCCGAATTTCCTGAAATCAACCCCACACCCCCATCCCCCACCCCCTCACCTCTTGCTCCTTCTGTCCCCCCCCCTCCCCCCCCCCCCGCCACCCCCACCCCCCACCCCAAAGGATTTAGATTCAAGAGCCTCTCCCAGTATGCTCGTCAAATTGTATATATTCAGTCTCCTCGTATATTCCTTGTATATCCGTGATCTCCTCTTGAGTTTTTTTTTTCTTTTTTTTTTCTTTTTTTTTAAACAATCACGAGTTACCGTTCCCTCCCAAACCCTCGCACTGAGTGCGTTGACGGGCACAATGACTATAAACCAGAACTGGCTCTGTCTGTCTGTCTGTCTGTCCATCTGTAATTCTGTCTGTCTGTTTGTCTGTCTGTGTCTGTCTGTGTCTCTGCCTGCCTGCCTGTCTGTCTGTCTCTGTCTCTCTTTTCAATGAAATGTTGCACACAATTCGATCTTTCTCTGTCTGTCTGTCTCTCTCTGTCTCTCTCTCTCTCTCTCTCTCACCATTTTATAATTATATGTGTCCAGCTATGCTATTTGCCAATTGCTGTAAAATTTCAGGTGATTGGTCAATGTTGTTTTTTTTTTTCTTCTTTTACGAACGTTTGTCTTGCGACAGGCGCGGTTGACAGCACAGTTTACGTCCAAGGGAGACAACCAGAACTCTCTAGTTTGCAATGGAAACCCATTACCTCCCTTGACACGACTCCTTTGTCCCTGCATGTCTTGCCCGTTGGCGAAATATAGTGACGTGCACACGTCAACGCCCAGACTGGTTTTATTTGGTCATTTATTGTAGTTTAGTTGTCGGAATTCCTGTGCCGCGTAAAAAGCAGTTTTGTGCTTTGTCTTTGATAATTAATGCGTGCGTGAAGCGTTTACTGGAGTTCCTCTTGAGAAAAAGAAATTATTTTGAGAGTACTTACGCATCGCCATCTTCGGCTGGACACCAAGCTCTAAGCGCTTCGCAATCCAGACTTTCGTTTACACAACGGGCTACCCACCTGGGTAGAGCCAACGGAAGAGCTGCCTGCTAGCGCTTAATTCAGTTGTTTTCCCGTGTCATTCAGTCAATATCGTTCACTCAGTTTCCTTACTTCCTTCATTCTTTCGATTTTTCACGTTGGGTGCGTGCTATGGGTAACGTGTCATCCATACCAACGGCCAAACTGGCCTTCTCTTCCGAAATTTGATGATGGAATTTTACGTGTGTGCAAGATGTAATGCGTGCGTTCACACACGGAACCTCGGTTTATAGTATCATTCGAAGGACTTTCTTGGGAATAGAATCAGAACCAATTTTAATTCCGAGGGGAAATCCCCCCCCCCCCCCCCCCCCCCCCCCCCCCCCCCCCCTGTACTGAAACGGCCTGGCGGAGATTCGAACCGTAACCCCTGGATCACTAAGATTACGAGTCCGGCGTTCTACCGAACTGAGCTATTCCGGCCCCCAAACAAGTGCCAAGTGTTCCGAGTTCTTTCCCTCTGGTCAGTTGGTTGCTGTCCATGACTTTAAAACAGCCAGCTTACTTTGATGAACCGAAACTGGGTCCGTTTCCTAGACAACAGTCTGTGGAAACTTGTTCAGTTTTGTCTTCTGCCAAGAAGGCGTCACTGCATGCAGATGTACAGGTCCCAGTCCACAGTGACAGTGTAGGCCCCAAACGCAATACATTCTCTGTTGTACTGAAAGCTGCACCTGGCTTTTCTCAGAAGATCAGCCAGTACCAAATCATATTCGTCACAGTCCAGCCCTTGACCCATACATACCATACCTGAATCTGAGGCAGATCTCATGTTCGTTCCTTTTTTTTTTTTTTTTTTTTGCAAGCACGATCCACATCACCCTTCATTTTCCTGTCGTCTGCTAGACTTTTCATTCCAAAATCCTTGCGCCCTACTAATTGGCGTAGAAACACAAGGAAGAGTCCGCAAGTTAGGCCTCTTTCTGCTATTTTCGCTGACATGCAGCATGGAACTAATTTACTGCTCCCCCCCCCCCCCCCCACACACACACACACACAAAACGGGATTAATAGATCTTTTTCACATTAAAAACATTTTTTTTTCACAGAGCCAGGTCGATTTTCCTCTATTCCAACTTTGTTGCTACTACTTGACCTTTGCTGTAACCCCGAATTCTGAGCGACTGGACGGTTAATTGACTGACTCCATCGCACTGTGTGTGTGTATGTGTGTGTGTGTGAGAGAGAGAGAGAGAGAGAGAGAGAGAGAGATGTGTGTTTCCAAAATACTTTCATTTTCGTGTGCTGACACACACACACACACACACACATCCTTGCGCTTGTGCCTCAACGACAAGGCAGCGCGTTTGAAACAGGTCTTTGTTACCAATCTTAAGAGCGACGCTCGGGATTCGGGTCAAGTGACGGTCATCAGTGCGTGTTGCACGTGCCCCGAGACTCAAGACCGCTGTATGGGCAACCGGTCTGCGCAGACTCCCCGGATGTGAACGCACCGGGGCGGAGCAACATGGAGAAGAAGAACTACCACTAGCTCGACACCTACAACGAATAAGTTTATCGTCAGTGGTGTTTGCAGAGTTCCTTAATACTGTCGCGATTTTTTGATATTCACCTATGTGTGCTGTTTTCTTTTTTACTTTTAAGTTCGTCGAAGTAGCTTGTAGAACTTTCATGGGTAGTTCTATTCAGCGGAGAAAGCGGTGGTTTTGTATTTCCACGCTGAAGGGCAAGCATGTTAACACCGTGGGCAGTGTGGCGTCGGCTCACGCCACTGTTGACAGCGATTGACAGCTACCCCAGTGAGTAAGGTATTAGTGTGTGTGTGTGTGTGTGGGGGGGGGGGGGGGGGGGGTGTGTGTGTGTGTGTGTGTGTGTGTGAATGAGTGCGCGAGCACGCGCGCGTGTGCGTGTGTGTGTTTAATGTGCTATCGCACACACTTCGTAGACGACTAAGATAATTTTCACGTGTTATTAGAACATAGTGGTCAAGCACACACGGCCCCCCCCCCCCCCCCCCCCACATGCGCGTACGCGCGCGCGCACTTTGCGCACGTACACACGCGCGCTCGCGCGCACACACACACACGCACACATATACGCGCACACACACGCACACACACACACAAAAGCGGGGTGGGGGTGCTATCTATCGTTTGAGCACCGTCCCAATGGTTTCCTTTTCGAACCATTTATTTTTGTCTGTGTATGTCCAACGGCGAGAACTGACACCGTATAAAAAAAAAAAAAAAAAAAAAAAAAAAAAAAAAAAAAAAAGGGATGGTGCTCCGTGGAAAGAAAGCCATCACCCCCATCTCCTTCAGCCTGGCGCGCGCGCGCGCGCGCATACACACACACACACACACACACACACACACACACACACACACACACACACCCGGAGGGAGGGGGGGGGGTATAAAGAGTGAAGTTGAAGAGGAAAGGGACTGGTGGATAGTGTGGAGATGGAAAAACGGTGGAAGGAGGGATCAGAGAGAAACATCTGAAGTAGTGAGTGTGTGTTGTTGTGGTTCTTGTTGTTGTTGTTGTTAATGTCATTATTTCTGGAATGTATCATCTGTCTTCATTAAGATAGATCAGACAGACTCTGTGTGTGTGTGTGTGTGTGTGTGTGTGTGTGTGTGTGTGTGTGCACGCATGCTAGCGAGTGTGTGTGTGTGGGTGGAGGGTGCGGGGGGGGGGGGGGGGGGGGGGGGGGGGGGGGTGTGTGTGCACATATGCAGGTGTATGTGTATGTGGCGTGTGGGCGTGAGTACGAGTGTGTGTGTGTGTGTGTGTGTGTGTGTGTGTGTGTGTTGTTGTTGTTTTCTTAATTTACGGCCTGTCGACATTAGAGATGTAAAAGATGTGGCGCGTACGCGCGCGCGTGTGTATGTGTTAGTGTGTGTGTGTGTGTGTGTGTGTGTGTGTGTGTGTGCATGCGTGCTCGCGCGCGCGCGCGTGCGTGCGCGTGTGGGTGTGTGGTACGAACACAGATGTATGCTTGTGGACAGCAATTTCTCGGAATTTACTTTGCCGATTTCAGTAGAAGACTAGTAATCGATTCTTTCCTTGGTGTAAGGAAAACTGTTCAATCAATTAAAAGTCGTCAAGATTTATAGACAAGAAACAGGTAAATTAAAAAAAAAAAAAATCAATCGATCAGTCAGTCAGTCGAGCAGTTTAAAAATCAGTCACATGGATACTTGTTCAACACCCTTTAATGTAATATAAAACCTGTCCGAAGTTTCACTTGCAGATTTCAAACAGTTCATGTTATCCTCACCGGCGAAAAAAAAAGAGAACGATAGCACTAAACTATGGACAGCCACTTGTAACGAACGGAAAAGGCTCGCAAACTGTAAGATCCCTGTCGCAAGATTTCCGCCCCTCCCTCTCTTGTCTGATTTACTGTCTTTCCAAAGGCAGGAAAATGAAAGGGGAAGAGAAGAGAAATACGTGTTAGAAATGATGGTGTTTTCTGCCAGCGTCATCTGTACAAGAGCTTCGTCCTCTGACATGTTAAAGCTGTTGTACTGGATTGAGTTCTGTTGGTTGTTGTGTGGTCTCAAGGCGTTAAAGAACGTTGTCGACGTTTACTGCGTCTGTATGTGCTCCATGGCTTTCTGACGTCACGAAGCTCAATACCCACCTTTCCTATCTCACAGTGTCTATACCCACCTTTCCTGTCTCAGTGTCTATACCCACCTTTCCTGTCTCACAGTGTCTATATACCCCCCTTTCCTATCTCACAGTGTCTATACCCACCTTTCCTATCTCACAGTGTCTATACCCACCTTTCCTGACTCACAGTGTCTATACCCACCTTTCCTGTCTCACAGTGTCTATACCCACCTTTCCTGTCTCACAGTGTCTATATCCACCTTCCTATCTCACAGTGTCTATACCCACCTTTCCTGTCTCACACTGTCTATATCCATCTTTCCTATTTCACAATGTCTATATCCACCTTTCCTATTTCACAATGTCTATATATCCACCTTTCCTATTTCACAATGTCTATATCCACCTTTCTTGTCTCACAATATCTATACCCACCTTCCTATCTCATGATGTCTATATACCCACCTTTCCTATCTCACAATGTCTGTACCCACCTTTCCTGTTTCACAATGTCTATATCCACCTTTCCTGTTTCACAATGTCTACACCCACCTTTCCTATTTCACAATGTCTATATCCACCTTTCCTATTTCACAATATCTACACCCACCTCTCATCTTTCACAATGTCTATATCCACCTTTCCTATTTCACAATGTCTATACCCACCTTTCCTATTTCACAATGTCTATATCCACCTTTCCTATTTCACAATGTCTATATCCACCTTTCCTATTTCACAATGTCTATACCCACCTTTCCTATTTCACAATGTCTACACCCACCTTTCCTATTTCACAATGTCTATTTCCACCTTTCCAATCTCATGATGTCCATACCCACCTTCCCTGTCTCAAAATGTCTATACCCACCTTTCCTGTCTTACAATGTCTATACCCACCTTTCCCATCTCATGATGTCTATACCCACCTTCCCTGTCTCACAAAGTCTATACACAAATTTTCCTATCTCATGATATCTATACCCACCTTTCCAATTTTACAATATCTATACCCACCTTTCTTATCTCATGATGTCTTTACCCATCTTTCCTGTCACACAATGTCTATACCCAGATTTTCCTATCTCATGATGTCTATACCCACCTTTCCTATCTTACAATGTCTTTACCCATCTTTCCTATCTCACAATGTATATACCCACCTTTTCTATCTTACAATGTCTATCCCCACCTTTCCTATCTCATGATGTCTATACCCACCTTTCCAGGATCCCAATGTCTATACCCACCTTTCCTGTCTTACAGTGTCTATACCCACCTTTCCTATCTCATGATATCTATACCCAGCTTTCCTGCCTCACAGTCTATACCCCCCTTTCCTATCTTACAATGTCTATACCCACCTTTCCTATCTTATAATGTCTATACCCACCTTTCCCATCTCATGATGTCTATACCCACCTTCCCTGTCTCACAAAGTCTATACACAAATTTTCCTATCATGATATCTATACCCACCTTTCCTATTTTACAATGTCTATACCCACCTTTCCTATCTCATGATGTCCATACCCACCTTTCCTGTCACACAATGTCTATACCCAAATTTTCCTCATGATGTCTATACCCACCTTTCCTATCTTACAATGTCTTTACCCACCTTTCCTATCTTACAATGTCTATACCCACCTTTCCTATCTGACAATGTCTATACCCACCTTTCCTAGCTTACAATGTCTATCCCCACCTTTCCTATCTGACAGTGTCTATACCCACCTTTCCTAGCTTACAGTGTCTATCCCCACCTTTCCTATCTGACAATGTCTATACCCACCTTTCCTAGCTTACAGTGTCTATCCCCACCTTTCCTATCTTACAATGTCTATACCCACCTTTCCTATCTTACAATGTCTATACCCACCTTTCCTATCTGACAATGTCTATACCCACCTTTCCTAGCTTACAATGTCTATCCCCACCTTTCCTATCTGACAATGTCTATACCCACCTTTCCTGTCTTATGATGTCCATACCCACCTTTCCTGTCACACAATGTCTATACCCACCTTTTCTTCACAAGACGTTGACACCCATCTTGTCTTTCTCACGATGTCCACATCCATCTTTTTTTGACGATGTCTCCACCCATTTTCATGATGTCCTAATCTGTCTTTCCTTTCTCATTATGACCAGATCCAGCTTCCCGCTGTCAGTGTGTCTTTATCCATCTGCACATTTCATGATATCCTCACCCTTCGTTTTTTTTTTTTTTTGTTTTTCTCATGATGTCGTCATCAACCTTTCCATACTCATGATGACCACACCCATCTTTCCTTTTACTGTGGTTTCTTAATCCATTTCCCCCGTGCTTTTTTGTTTCCTTATCGATCTTTCGCCCCCCCCCCCCCCCTTTCCCCCTCCCCCTTTTGGCCTCACCTATCTTTCCATTTTCATGATGCCGTTATCAGGGCTGTCCACTGTGTATACTTGTTTCAATAGTTGCACCGGCCAATTCAGGCTTGTCTACTTTTTTTACATAGTTGTGGAGATAGGTACATTGGCCACATTAGGGCTGTCTGCATTTCATAGTAGTTTGGATAGGTACATTCAGGGGTGATGTCCACATGTACCATAAGTGATGTGACAGATGAGAATAATCATTTCAGATTGCATTTGTGTGGGCGGGGAAGGTGGAGCGCGGGAAAGGAGGAGAATAGCACATTGACGTGGGCAGTAAAAATGATTATTTGATGTCGATCGGAACTTCAAACTGCGAACACGTTGCTTCACTGCTGGGTCAACCAGGCACCTTGTTATTTTCGGTGTAGGATATCCGTTCATAACTCGCACCTTGTTATTTTCAGTGTGGGATATCCGTTTATATCTGACACCATGTTATTTTCGGTGTAGGATATCCGTTCATAACTCGCACCTTGTTATTTCGGTGTGGGATATCCGTTCATATCTGGCACCTTGTTATTTGCGGAGTAGGATATCCGTTCATAACTCGCACCTTGTTATTTTCGGTGTAGGATATCCGTTCGTGTCTTGTGTACCATGTTACTTTCGGTGTATGATGTCCATTCACAAGAAGCACCATGTCACTCACTCCGTAAGGTGTAGGCTGTCCATGCACACCCCTGGCACGGTTTACTTTCTGCGTAACATGTAGACTGTTCATGCATAACTAGCACCATTTTGTTTCTCCTGTAGTGTGTAAGCTGGCATCCATAATACTTTCGCTGCAGGACGTAGGATACCCGTGCGCTCCTTGCAACATGCTGTTTAATCCGTGATGTGTAGGATATCCCTTGCGCACTTGACATCATGTTCTTTTCTCCGTGAGGCGTAGGATACCCGGTGCACGCCTGGCACTGGCACTTTCACTTTCTCTCTCAGCAAGGTGTTGAAGACCCGATGCACGCCTGACACTCTGCTACTTTCGCCGTAAAGTGTAAGATACTCGGTGCACGCCTGACACTGTGCTACTTTCGCCGTAAAGTGTAGGATACTCGGTGCACGCCTGACACTGTGCTACTTTCGCCGTAAAGTGTAGGATACTCGGTGCACGCCTGACACTGTGCTACTTTCGCCGTAAAGTGTAGGATACTCGGTGCACGCCTGACACTGTGCTACTTTCGCCGTAAAGTGTAGGATACTCGGTGCACGCCTGACACTGTGCTACTTTCGCCGTAATGTGTGGGGTACCCGATATCTTCGCCTAACGCTGTGTTAATTTCGCTTTTTAAGTGTAGGATACCTGGTGCACGCCTGGCATTGTTATTACCTTCGCCGTAAACTGTAGGACATCCGGTGTACGCCTGGCATTGTGTTACCTACTCCGTAAACTGTAGGACATCCGGTGTACGCCTGGCATTGTGTTACCTACTCTGTAAGGTGTAAACCTTTGCACACCCTGGCACCAGCAGCATGTCCTCTCTGCGGCAGCATCTGTCTTCCCCGTCAGCTTAGAACCTTGGAAAACCTTGATGAAACAAACGAACAAAATCCAGATCCGCTGTCTGCAATGTTGATGCAGTCACTGTCGTTCTGTTGTAGTCCAGCAGACCACCTGGAGCCATTTCAGCGCTGTCAGTGTCATCATGTAGAAGACAGAAAGTTCTGCCAGCACACACACACACACACACACACACACACACACACACACACACACACACACACACAAGCGCGCGCATGCATGCACACGCACACCCATACACACACACACACACACACACACACACACACACACACACACACACACACACACACACACACACCAGTTTGCACGCAGGCATGCATGCACACACACACACACACACACACACACACACACACACACACACACACCAACAAGAAAAAGGAATAAGTACATGATACAGTCATGTAAGCCAATGCATGTTATTCAGGCTGGATGAGTGGCATCGTAGGACATGTAAAACTAAGCCATGCAGAATGCCGTCACCCATCGGATCTTGCCAAAAATAAAGATAAAGTTCAACACTGGCCTGACGATCGGCTTCTCTCTCCCTTTGGATTTGAGTGGTTTGGACTGCGGCTTCGGTTATTATCTCTTTTTTTTTTCCAGTCTGCTGTCCATATTCTATGTCTTTTTTTTTTTTTTCTTTTTTCTTTATCAGTTGATGTAATGAATTGCATTATTGCTCATTGAGATCGTCAGTGTCATACGTCGTTACAGTCACTGTATATGGAAATAGAGAACTATTTTTTATGTGCAAACTCTATAGGGAACTATTTTTTATGTGCAAACTCTATAGAGAACTATTGTTTTATGTGCAAACTCTTTCATGATAAAACTTGGCAGTCAGCTTGGGGCACTAGGGGGATGGAAAGCGGGGCTGCCTCTCTGTTTCTCATTCCTGCCGGTCAGGGATCATTTTGTACAGGTTTCATGCACGCTCGAGGCTTTTCGTATACAACTTGTGCTTTATTTGCCCTCCCTCGAAGTCGAATTTCATTTCTATTTCTCCCTCTTTGATTTGTACTTTCCTAGTACTCCATAGCCCGCCCTTCCAATACCCCGTAGCACTCCCTTCCAGAACCCCGTGCCCACCCTTCCAGTACCCCGTAGCCCTCCCAGTACCCCGTAGCCCTCCCTTCCAATACCCTGTAGCCCTCCCTTCCAGAACCCCGTAGCACTCCCTTCCAGGACCCCGTAGCCCTTCCTTGCAATACCCCGTAGCCCTCGCTTCTAATACCCCGTAGCCCTCGCTTCTAATACCCCCCCGTAGCCCTGGCTTCTAATACCCCGTAGCCCTCGCTTCTAATACCCCGTAGCCCTCGCATCCAATACGTCGTAGCCCTCGCTTCTAATACCCCATAGCCCTTCCTTCCAATACCCCATCACCCTCCCTTCCAATATCCAAGAGCCCTCCCTTCCAACACCATCGCCCTCCCTTCCAATACCAAAGAGCCCTCCCTTCCAATACCCCATCGCCCTCCCTTCCAATATCCAAGAGCCCTCCCTTCCAATACCCCATCGCCCTCCCTTCAATACCAAAGAGCCCTCCCTTCCAATACCCCATCGACTTCCCTTCCAATACCCTCGCTTCCAATACCCCATAGCCCTCCCTTCCAATACCCATAGCCCTCCCTTACAATACCCGTAGCCCACCCTCCCAATACCCCGTAGCCCTCCCTTCCAGTACCCCGTAGCCATCCTTTCCAATATCCCATAGCCCTCCCTTCCAATACCCCTTATACCTCCCGACACCGCATAGCCCTTCCTTCCAATGCCCCATAGCCCTTTCTTCCAATAACCCATAGCCCTCCCTTCCAGCACCCTGTAGCCCTCCCTTCCAATACCCCGTAGCCCTCCCAATACCCCATAGACCTCCCTTCCAATACCCCGTAGCCCTAGCCCTCCCTTCCGATACCCCATAGCCCACCCTTCGAATACCCCATAGCCCTCCCCTCCAATATCCTATAGCCCTCCCAATACCCCATAGTTCTCCCTTCCAATACCCCGTAGTCCTACCTTCGAATACCCCATAACTTACCCTTCCAATACCCTGTAGCCCTCCCATCGAATACCTGGTAGCTCTCCCTTCCAATACCCCGTAGCCCTCCGTTCCAGTACCCCATAGCCCTCCCAATACCCCATAGTCCTCGCTTCCAATACCCCGTATCCCTCCCTTACAATACCCCGTAGCCCTTACAAAACCATGTAGCTCTCCCTTTCCAATATCCCATAGCCCTCCCTTAGATTACCCCTTCCAGTACCCCGTAGCCCTCCCTTCCAGTACCCCGTAGCCCCCTCCCCCCCAACCCCCATCGCTCTCCCTTCCAATACCCCCATCCCCTCCCTTCCAATACCCATAGCCTTCCAAGTACCCCGTAGCCTTCCCTTCCAATACCCCATAGCCGTCTCTTCAGTACCCCGTAGCCCTCCCTTCCAGTAGCCCGTAGCCCTCCCTTCCAATACTCCATCGCACTCCCTTCCAATACCCCATCGCCCTCTCTTCCAATACCCGTAGCCCTCCCTTTCAGTACCCCATCGCATTCCCTTCCAATACCTCATCGCCCTCCCTTCCAATACCCCATCGCCCTCTCTTCCAATACCCTATAGCCCTCCCTTCCAGTACCCGTCCCTTCCGCTTACCCCTACCTACGAATTCTCCCGCGTGCTAATTCTCCATAGCCCTCCCTTACAGAACTCCATAGCCCTCCCTTCCAGTACCCCATCGCCCTCCCTTTCCAATATCCCATCGGCCTCCCTTTCAGTACCCCCCCATCGCCCTCCCCTTCCCATACCCCATAGCCCTTGTTTTCAGCACCCCGTAGCCCTCCCTCCAATAACCCATAGCCCTCCATTCCAATACCCCGTAGCCCTCCCTTCGAGTACTTCGTCGTCCTCCCTTCCAATACCCCCTTCCCCCCCCTTCCAATACCCCATCTTCCTCCCTTCCAATACCCCATCACCCTCCTCTTCCAATACCCTATAGCCCTCCCTTCCAGTACCCCGTACCCCTCCCTTCCGATACCCCGTAGCCCTCCCTTCCAATACCGCGTAGCTCTCCCTTCGAACACCCCATAGACCTCCCTTCCAATACCCCGTACCCCTCCCTTCGTATACCCCGTAGTTCTCCCTTCCAATACCACGTACCCCTCCCTTCGAATACACCGTAGCTCTCCCTTCCAGTACCCCGTAGCCCTCTCTATCAATACCCCGTCACCCTCCCTTCCAATAGCCCATAGCCCTCCCTTCCAATACCCCATAGTCCTCCCTTCCAATACCCCATCGCCCTTCCTTCAGATACCTCATCGCCCTCCCTTCCAATGCCTCGTAGCCTTGCCTTCCAGTACCTTGTAGCTCTTCCTTCCAATACCCCATAGTCCTCCTTTCCAATACACCATCACCCTTCCTTCCACTATCCCATCGCCCTCCCTCCAATTCCCCCAGCCCTCCCTTCCAATACCCCGTAGCCTTGCCTTCCAGTACCTTGTAGCTCTTCCTTCCAATACCACATAGCCCTCCCTTCCAGTACCCCGTATACATCTCTTCCAATACCCCATAGCCCTCCCTTCCAATACCCATAGCCCTCCCTTCCATTGCCGCATCGCCCTACTGTCCAATACCCCATAGTCCCCCCTTCCAATACACCATAGCCCTCCCTTCCAATACACCGAAGCCCTCCCAACACCCCGTATACCTCCCTTCCAATTACCCACAGCCCTCCCTTCAAATACTCCATAGCCCTCCCTTCTAGAACCCCCCATAGTCCTCCATTCCAATACCCGATAGCCCTCTTGTCCAATACCCCATAGCCCTCCCCCTTCCAATACCCCGTATACCTCTCTTCCAATACCCCCTAGCCCTCCCTTCCAATAATCCATAGCGCTCCCTTCCAGTATCCCATAGTTGTCTCTTCCAACACCCCTTAGCCCTCCATTCCAATACCCCGTAGACCTCGCTTCCAATACATCGCCGCCGTCGCTTCCAATACCCCATCACCCTCGCTTCCAATACCCCATCGCCCTTGCTTCCAATACCCCATCGCCCTTGCTTCCAATACCCATCGCCCTTGCTTCCAATACCCCATAGCCCTCCCAATACCCCATCGCCCTCCCTTCCATTACCCCATCACCCTCCCATACAATACCCCATAGCCCTCCCTTTTAATACACCAATAGCCCTCCCTTCCAATACCCCGTAGCCCTCACTTCCAGTACACCATAGCCCGCCCTCCCAATACCGCATCACCCTTCCTTCCAATATCCCATCGCCCTCCCATCCACTCGCCGATCGCCCTCCCTTCCAAAACCCCATCGCTCCCTTCCAAAAAAACCATAGCCCGCCCCCTTTTCAATACCCCATGGCCCTGCCTTCCAATACCCCATCGCCCTCCTTTCCAATACCCCATCGCCCTCCCTTCCAATACCCGATCACCCTCCCTTCCAATATCCCATAGCCCTCACTTCCAATACCCCGTAGCCTTCTCTTCAAAATACCCCATAGCCCTCCCTTCCAATAGCCCGTTGTCCTCCCTTCCAATACTCCATCGCTGTCCCTTCCAATACCGCCTCGCCCTCCCTTCCAGTATCCCATCGCCCTCCCTTCCAATACCCCATCACCCTCCATTCCAATACCCCATCGCCTTCCCTTCGAGTACCCATTAGCCCTCCCTTCCAGCACCCCATCGTTCTCTCTTCCATTACCCCATCGCCCTACCTTTCAGTACCCCATCGCCCTCCCTTCCAATACCTCTTAGCCCTTGCTTCCAGTACCCCGTAGCCGTCCCTTCCAATAACACATAGCCCTCCATTCCAATACTCCGTAGCCCTCCTTTCCAATACCTCATCGCCCTCCCTTCCAATACGCCATCATCACCCTCCAGTCCAATGCCCCATCGCCCTCCCTTCCAGTGCCCTGTACCCCTCCCTTACAGTATCCCGTAGCCCTTCCTTCCAATACCGCGTAGCTCTCCCTTCGAATACCCCATAGACCTCCCGTCAATACCCCGTAGCCCTCGCTTCGAATAACCCGTGTCACTCCCTTCCAGTACCCCGTAGCCCGCCCTTCCAATACCTCATCGCCCTCCCTCCCAATAGCCCATAGGCCTCCCTTCCAATACCCCATAGCCCGTCCTTCCAATACCTCATCGCCCTTCTTTCCAATATCCCATCGCCGTTCCTTCTAGTACCCCATCGCCCTCCCTTCCAATACCCCAGAGCCCTCCTTTCCAATACTCCGTTGCTTTCCCTTCCAGTACCTTGTAGCTCGTTCTTCCAGTACCACATAGCCCTCCCTTCCAATACCCCGTATGCCTCTCTTCCAATACCCCATAGTCCTCCCTTCAATACCCCATAGCCCTCTCTTCCAGTACCGCATAGCCTCACCTCCTTACCCCATAGCCCTGCCTTTCAAATGCCCCATAGCCCTTCCTTTCAGTACCCCATAGCCCTCCCAATACCCCGTAGCTGTCCCTTCCAATACCCCATAGCCCTCAATTCCAATAACCCATAGCCCTCACTTCCAATACCCTGTAGCCCCCCTTCCAATACCCCATAGCCCTCCCTTCCAATACCCCATAGCCCTCCCTTCCAATACCCCATAGCTCTCCCTTCCAATACCCCGTAGCCCTCCCTCCCAGTACCCCGTAGGACTCCCTCCCAAGTACCTCATAGCCCTCACTTCGAGTATTCTGTAGAGGTCCCTTCCAGTTCCCCGTAGCCCTCCCTTCCAATACCCCATCGCCCTCCCTTCCAATAGCCCGTAGGCTTCCCTTCCAATACCCCATAGTCCGTCCTTCCAATACCCCATCGCCCTTCTTTCCAGTACCCCATCGCTGTTCCTTCTAGTACCCCATCGCCCTTCCTTCCATTGCCCCATAGCCCTCACTTCCAATATCCTGTAGCCTTCCCTTCAAATACCCCGTAGCCCTCCCAATACCCCGTAGCTCTCCCCCATAGCCCTCCCTTCCAATACACCATCGTCCTCCCTTCCAATACCCCATCGCCCTCCCTTCCAATACCCCATAGCCCTCCTTTCCAATACCCCATTTGTCGTCCCTTCCAATACCCCGTAGCACTCCCTTGCGATACCCCAAAGTCCTCCCTTCCAATACCCCATAGCTCTCCCTTCCAGTACCCGTAGCACTCCCGGTACCTCATAGCCATCCCTTCCAATAGCCCATCGCCCTCCCTTCCATTACCCCATAGCCCTCCCTTCCAGTATCCCATAGCCCTCCCTCCCGATACCCCATAGCTCTCCCTTCCAATACCCCGTAGTACTCCCTTCCAGTACCCCATAGCTCTCCCTTCCAGTGCCCCGTAGCCCTTCCTTCGAGTATTCTATAGAACTCCCTTGCAATACCTCATAGCCCTCCCTTCCAATACCCCATAGCCCTCCCTTCCAGTACCCCGTAGGCTTCCCTTCCAATACCACATATCCCTCCCAGTACCCCGTAGCCCTCCCAATACCCCATAGCCCTCTTTCCAATACCCCATAGCCGTCCCTTCCAATACCCCATAGCCGTCCCTTCCAATACCCCAATGTCCTCCCTTCTGATACCCCATAGCAACCCCTTCGAATACCCTATAGCCCTCCCCTCCAAAATTCCATAGCCCTTCCTTCCAATACCCCATCGCCCTCCCTTCCAATACCCCGTAGCCCTCCCTTCAAATGCCCGTAGCCCTCCCTTCAAATGCCCCATGGCCCTCCCTTCCAATACCCCGTAGCCCTCCCTTCCAGTATCCCATAGCCCTCCCTTCCAGTACCCCCATAGCCTTCCCTTCCAGTACCCCATAGCCCTCCCTTCCAATACCCCATAGCCCTCGCTTCCAATACCCTGTAGCCCTCCCTTGCAATACCCCGTAGCCCTCCCTTACAATACCCTGTAGCCCTGCCTTCCAATATCCCACAGCCCTCCCTTCCAGAACCCCGTATACCTCCCTTCTAATACCCCATAGCCCTCCCTTCCAATATCCCGTAGCCCTCTCTTCCAGAACCCCAAAGCCCTCCCTTCCAATACCCCATAGCCCTCCAATTCCCTGTAGCCCCCCTCCCCGACCTTCCAATACCCCGTAGCCCTCCCTAGCAATACCCCATATCCCTCCCAGTACCCCGTAGCCTTCCCCCAATACCCATATCCCTCCCCCCCGTTCCCTCCCAATACCCCCATAGCCCTTCTTTCCAATACCCCGTATACTTCCTTTCCAATACCCCATAGCCCTCCCTTCCAATACCCCATAGCCCTCCCTTCCAATACCCCATAGCCCTCCCCCTGTAGCCCCCCTCCCCGACCTTCCAATACCCCGTAGCCCTCCCTAGCAATACCCCATAGCCCTCCCTCCCAGTACCCCGTAGCCTTCCCTTCCAATACCCCATATCCCTCCCAGTACCCCGTAGCCCTCCCAATACCCCATAGCCCTTCTTTCCAATACCCCGTATACTTCCTTTCCAATACCCCATAGCCCTCCCTTCCAATACCCCATAGCCCTCCCTTCCAATACCCCGTAGCCCTCCCTTGCAATACCCCGTAGCTCTCCCTTCGAATATCCCGTAGCTTCCAGTACCCATATCCCTCCCTTTCAATACCTCGTAGCCCTCCCTTTGACAAAAAAAAACGTGTCACTTTTAAAAACCCTGTGTATTATATATAAACCCTGGGATATTGCGGAATGCTATGTTGAAGGACTTATAAAATGCACATATTTATTGCGTTTAGCAATGATGGTGTACTTCAGAAGCTCATGTGAAACGGTCGTCTTTTTAGCTCCTTGTTTTATTACATGGCAGCGCCTTATGATGGCCATAACCTGTTTTGTTTCTGTCGCCAGCACAGGTTTTAGAACTGTCCCCCCCCCCCCCCGCCCTTTCCCCCCTCTTTTCGCCATTCTTTCTTTCCCTTTTTTACCTTTCTTTTTCTTTCATAGGTCTGTTCCTTTAGCATGTAAACAAGACAAGACGAAGATCAGATTGTCTCAAAAGGAGAGCAATCTGGGTATTTGGTTGACGAAACTTTCGTTTCGACAAATCCTAAATAAATGTAGCGAACCGCCAAAAAGAAAACAAAACAAAAAAAGGAAACACACACACACACACACACACACACACACACACACACACACACACACAAAACAAACAAACAAAACAAACAAACAAAAAAAAAAAGAAACAAACACCCCCCCCCCCCCCCCCCAAAAAAAAAAAAAAAAAAAAGAAAAAGACAAACGAATCTCAAGACAAAACACGACGCGTTTCGACCTGTAAGGTCTTCTTTAGGCAAGATACAAAGCAATTGTTACAACGAAAATGAACGAGCAGTCACTTATCTTTAATCAATTGTTTGAAGATAAGTGATTGAAGAGAAGTGATTGCTCGTTCATTTTCGTTGTAATAATTGTTTTGTATCGTGCCTGAAGAAGACCTAAGAGGTCGAAACGCGTCGCGCGCTTTGTCTTGTGATTCATTTGTCCACGTGTTTTGTTGTTTTTTTTTTTCGGTTCGCTAATATCTATTTAAGATTTGTTTAGATTTCCGCCTGCAGTCGTCTCATTTTGCAACAAGATCTCGTTTTGACAACTCTCTTCCCTTGCATTAGTCGCATCTTCAACGTCGAGCGCAGAAGAATCGGTTTTTTCTTTCCTATCTTTATGAAGAATCAGCCACTACTTTAATGCGCTCTTCCGTCCAGCAGTACACACTGTACTAAATAACGGGGAATCTTTTTTGCTTGTCCTGAGTCCAGAACAGCCTGCTGCACGACGTGCTTTCGGATCCTCTTACCATGCTGGTGTTGCACCTGTCTCTTTTGTCCCCCCGTCGCCGGTTGCGCGTTAACAGCATTCCCATCTTTCTCTTCTGTCGTGTAAATCGCTTGGAGACTGGATTCCAGCGTGTCACTGAACCCTTCAGTCTGTCCGGCACCTCTTCACCTTCGTTCTGCCGCAGACATCCATATCTGCAGGCTTCCTTCTTTCAGGCCCAAACCATGCGGACGACATTCTTCTTTAGGACATCCACATGTTCAGTCTTCCTTCTCCTTGGGCCAAAATCTTACGGCCAACGTTTTCTGTTCATACTAGGGTCCCTCCGTCAGTAACCGGCTCCCTGTCTCTGTTCGCCAAGCAGACCAGACCGCAAGTTTGACAGCTTTCCGAATTTTGTATTTTCCAAGAAGCGTTCTGATCTTTACATACCCCCCTCTCTTCCCACCCTTCTGTGACTGTTGGGCGTGAAGTGTGTGTTCTCTGACTGTTGGCGTGGACACACACACACACACACACACACACACACACACACACACACACACACACACACACACACTCACACACTCACTCACTCACTCACTCACTCATTCACTTACTCACACATACACAGGCACACACGCATGCACGTACGTACGTATGCGCGTGCGCGCACACACACCCACACCCACCCACCCACCCACCCACCCCCACACACACACACACACACACACACACACACACACACGCACGCACACACAAACGCGCGCGCGCACACCCACCCACCCACCCATACACACACACACACACACACACACACACACACACACACAGAGGATGGGGGGCAGGAGAGAGAGAGAGAGAGAGAGAGAGAGAGAGAGAGAGAGAGAGAGAGAGAGAGAGAGAGAAGAGAAGAGAGAGAGAGAGAGAGAGAGAGAGAGAGAGAGTGACTGACTGACTGACTCAGCCAGACAGATAGGGAGAGAGACACACAGAGGGACAGACAGACAGACAGACAGACAGACAGCGACGGAAGGAAGAGAGACAGGCAGGCAGATGGAGAGAGAGAGAGAGGGGGGGGGGGGGGGGGAGGGACTGACCGACTCAGCCAGACTGACAGAGGCAGACAGGGAGAGAGAGAGACACACAGAGGGACAGACAGAGAGACAGACAGAGAGACAGAGACAGGACGGAAGGATAGACAGGCAGGCAGGCGGACGGACGGGGGGGGGGGGGGGGGGGGGGGGGGGGGGGAGTGACTGACTGACTGACTCAGGCAGAGACAGACAGGGAGAGAGAGAGAGACACAGAGAGGGACAGACAGATAGCGACGGAAGGATAGAGAGATGCAGACAGACCGACGGACGGGGGGGGGGGGGGGGGGGGGGGGGGGGGGGGGGGAGAGACTGATTCAGACAGAGACAGAGAGGGAGAGACACAGAGAGGGACAGACAGAGAGACAGACAGACAGCGACGGAAGGATAGAGACAGGCAGACAGACGGACGGACGGGGAGAAAGAGAGAGAGAGAGATATTCCATTCCATTTCAGCCCCGTCATGGCCGTTCCTCACTCATTCTCACGATCCATCTTCAGACCCCGACTTCCTGCCCTTTGAGACAGGTTTCAACAATCAGCTCCCCTTGGCGGACGTCCGCCCGAACCCTCAGCACCGGGATCAACCCCAGTGCCTTCAAACGGTGGTTCCATGCACCTTCCATCCTGGATGCCCCCTCCCCCTCGCTTTCGACTTTAGACTGGGGTCAACAGAGGGTGCCATCTCCTTGGTTCTAGACAAAAGTGATCCTCTGCTAGCCAGTGAATGTCCTAGGTCACAGATTTGAAAAAAGAAAAGGGGAAAAAAAAAGAAAAGAAAAGAAAAAATCCGCTACAGGGCCAATAACGTAGTCAGGGGAGTCTCCACAGCTAACAAGGCCAATGGCGCA
>JADBJO010014043.1:7500-40000 GCA_016801955.1 Conus betulinus | reverse complement strand
TGTTTTTTGTTTTTTTTGCCCACAGGTGGCATGAAGTTTAAAGACCGTGACTCATCTAGAGTAGTGATCAACCAGACAGGTGAAGACGCCAGGATTTCCTTTGAGGCCACAACCTACACCATGGACATCAGCCCAGGCATGCTGAGTACACCTGCCGGAAAGGGAATACCATGCAACAGCAAGAGAAGGTAACCATGCAATACTGAACGAAAGAAAAGGGCTCGTTCCTCCCAAAGACCATCAGGGATTGGAACTCTATACCATCGGCAATTTTCGTCCCGTGCACTCTTGACACTTTCGTGCAAAGGGTCATTAAACATCTGTCACAACAAAAAGTAAAAAGAATTTTTCTTTTTTTTTTTTTTTTTTTTTTTTGCTGGCCTGCTGCAAGGTATGGGCTTGACCCTCCCTTGTGGTGGGTCGGGGCTGTCCGACAGTGCGTGCAGCCAGGGGCAGCAGTTCCACATCGCCTGCTGGGTCATGAAGGCTTTTAGGTGGCACCTCTGTACCGTTCATAATCAGACCCCCACAAAGTGGGAGAATCATCAACGATTCATGGCGACCACTGTACGAAAAGAAGAAGAAGAAGAAGAAGAAGAAGAAGAAGAGAGAAGAAGAAGAAGAAGAAGAAGAACAAGAAAAAGAAGGAGAAGAAGAAGAAGAAGAAAGAAGAAGAAGAAGAAGAAGAAGAAAAAAAAGCGTTTATTCTTGTCTGTCGACAAGCGGTCAAAAGGCTCAGACCATGCCATAACTATAGTGGCCCTGGCGCCTAAGGAAATTGTCTGGTCACTTGAACATCATCAGAGAAATGAAAAGCGTTTAGTCTAGCCTGAAAACAGGTGATCACCCGGATTAATTGTACCCTACTTGTAGGAACGTCCAACCTTATGGTCAGACTCGTCCGTATGGAAACACCGTCTGCCAGACGAAAGCAGATACAACCTAGCATGTTCCAGTGATACTGTTGGGAGTGCTGTTGCAGCGCGATTTATCCAAAGGCTCAATTTGTCCATTTGGACACATCAGATCACTGGGTTACTCGAAGTGCAACACATTGCGTTGGCGAGTCAGTGGAAAAGTCAGAAGATGCGTGGTCAAAAAAAGAAAAGAAAATCATTTTGATGACATGAAAGTAGTCATAATTTTCTTTACTTTTCTTTTCTTTGCTTTTTTTTTTTTTGGGGGGGGGGGGGGGGGGGGGGGGGGGGGGGGGAGGGGGGGGGGGGGGGGAGAGGGGGGGGGGGAGGAGAGGGGGTTCTCTTTTGTTTTTGTTCTGCACATGATATTATGCTGACTCCACAACACTTGTCTTTTGTGACATGGGTACCAGTGACGTCACTGTGACTGGATCATTACCTGATGTCGTCATCACTCTGAAATTGGCGAACGTCACAGAACAGGATTTGGGAGTCTGGACATTGTTTGCTTCAAACCCAACAGGCTCTGACACCCTGAGGTTTCATCTGTCAGTCACTGAACGTGAGTATGATGCCCTCTTTTTTTTTTCTCCACCTTTTTTTTCGTTTGTTAGCTGTTCCTCTTGTTGCTGTTAATTTATCTTACCATGGCATTGCAGTGTTTCCTTGCTGCTGGTGCCACTCTCCCAGTGCCAACATCTCTTAACGTGCAACAAGAAACATTCATTTTGGGTTCTGATCAGAATAGGAAGAGTTATGCTCACAGCAATTCTTTCGTCAGGCAAGTTGAGTTTCATTCTTCGATACATGCATTATCCACAATAAGTAAATCCCTGTTGTATTGTTCCAATCTTCCTCTTTAACCTCGCACAGCATTCAACAATAGCTCATCTGTCTGTCTGTCTGTCTGTCTCCCTTCTCTCCTCTCTCTCTCTCACTCTCTCTCTCTCTCCTCCCTCCTTCTCTCTCTCTCTCTCTCTCTCTCTCTCTCTCTGTCTCTCGTGCGTGCTTACGTGTGTGCGTTTGGTATCTCTTTGCGCCCTTTCAATGTCTTCAGTCATTTTGTTAGTGTTTATTCGCCAGTGAACAAGAACTCGCGAAGTTTGTTGAACGACTGGATGAAATATCTGCCACATTCAAATTAGCGCCAAGAAGACCCAACTGATGGCCAGCCCCAACCCACCAGCAATTCTGAAAGAACCATCCATGGTCGAAAGCAAGAAAAACTGTCCAACTTTGCACTGACCTGGGGCCCACCATTAGCAATGAGGGATCGAATCAGAAGTCATGTGGGTTTTTTGCCCCGACCGGCTCCTACCCAGAGTTGAGTTTGCTGCGGACTCAGTTGGGAAGACTGGGACCACACAGTCGAGTTTCATCCACTTAATGGATGCGTTTCTGAGAGTGTGCTCAAATTTCCTGACCAACACTGCAGGTGTCTGTATCTCTCGGGCCTGGTTGACGCCGGGATATATTATGAAAGGAAGCGTAGAGTACAGCCCTGTCATGTAGTCTCAGACCGAAATGGAAATCCGTAGCATCATCATAATCATCCTCATTCTCATCGATCAGCATAAAAAAAAAAAAAGTCAAATTCTGTGGCCCTTCATGCCCTGCTCTCATGGTGACCTCAGTTTCGATGTCTCTCCACGTCTGTGGCCTTGGTTTGGTTCCGTCGGGGTCACCGGTATCGGCGAGTCCATGGGGGCTGTCGTTGGACGGACGTGGTGGCGCCCTCCGGAGGGAGAGCTCACTCACGCCGGCTCCGCGACCTAAGCAATTATTGTCGTCAGTAGGGGGCTTAGTAGGTGGTGTCCTGCGTATGTTAGATCAGAACAGGCGCCACTGAACACCACTGAAGTGACTCGGCAGCAGTGCAGTGTCTCCTCCGGTGGGTTGCCTCTTGACGACTTGACATTGACTGCTCCCTGTGGATTGCCGGTGCGGGGCTGCGGGCGGGGCCGACCGGGCCGTGGCTGTGGACAGGGTGTCGGAATGAGCGGCGTGGGGGCACTGCCTCGCTTTCGGTTGAAAAACCCGCTTGGAAGGACAAGAACACTTCCATGACACACAACATCACGCTTCGGTTGAAACCCGCTTGGAAGGACAAGAACACTTCCATGACACACAACATCACGCTGATCCGTGCGCTGCTCTATTGTATCTTCTATAAGCACGTGAGACGGTGACCCTTACAGCGGATCCGGAAACAAAGGAAATGGAAAGCCTTGGGAAATGAGACCTTACTGCCAGATACTAAAACATCAGTTATGCTGAACGTATCACCAGTCAAGGAGTGATCTACTGACCTCTTGTCAAGAGAACAAAAGTACGTTCGTATGACCACGCAACAAGATGCAGAACCCTTGCTTCATTTAAAAAAAAAAAAAAAATCTTCAGATAACTTATGAAAGAGGGAAACGGAGGAGAAGACAGGAAAAAAAAAAAAGGTGGACTGACCACATTGCAGAGTGGTCTGACCACATTGCACAGTGGACTGACCACATTGCAGAGTGGACTGACCACACGGCACAGTGGACTGACCACATTGCAGAGGGGACTGACCACGTTGCAGAGGGGACTGACCACATTGCAGAGTGGACTGACCACATTGCAGAGTGGACTGACCACATTGCAGAGGGGACTGACCACATTGCACAGTGGACTGACCACATTGCACAGTGGACTGACCACATTGCAGAGGGGACTGACCGCATTGCAAAGTGGACTGACCGCATTGCAGAGTGGACTGACCGCATTGCAGAGTGGACAGAGTGGACTGACCACATGGCACAGTGGACAGAGTGGACTGACCACATTGCAGAGTGGACTGACCACATTGCAGAGTGGACAGAGTGGACTGACCACATTGCAGAGTGGACTGACCACATTGCAGAGTGGACAGAGTGGACTGACCACATTGCAGAGTGGACTGACCACATTGTAGAGTGGACTGACCACATTGCAGAGTGGACCGGCCACATTGCACAGTGGACTGACCACATTGCAGAGTGGACTGACCACATTGCACAGTGGACAGGGAAGACATCTGCAGAGACCCAGCCCTTGGCACTCCAACGACAGCACTGCAGTAACCTGGTGAGGTGTTCCTCACTGCAGTGCCTCTTTGACTCCCACGGAGTTCAGGGAAGAAGAAGAGGAGGAGGAGGAGGAGGAGGAGGAGGAGGAAAGAAGAAAAGAAGAAGAAGAAGAAAGAAGAAGAGAAGAAGAAGAAGAAGAAGAAGAAGAAGAAGGAGAAGAGGAGGAGGAGGAGGAGAGAAGAGAAGAACAAGAACAAGAAGAACAAGAAGAAGAGAAGAGAAGAGAAGAAGAAGAAGAAGAAGAAGAAGAAGAGGAGGAGGAGGAGGAGGAGGAGGAGAAGAGAAGAACAAGAACAAGAAGAAAAAAGAAGAAGAAAAAGAAGAGAAGAAGAAGAAGAAGAAGAAGAAGAAGAGGAGGAGGAGTAGAAGTTCATTTCTTTCTGCAACTGTTTAGTTCCTGTTTGATCTTTGATGTTTCGCCTTCAACTCGGCATTCTGAGGGTGACGTGTCTGGTCTCTGTGGCCTCAGGAGCAGACAGGTTTGTGGGGAACTCACTTGTCTGTCTCGTGTTGCGTAGTGTTACGTCAGCCTTACTCTGCACCTCACTGTGTTCATTTCCACTTTGACAGGGGTCCATTGTTGTTAGTTCCAGCGTCTTTTCCCATGTCACATGTATGTCAGCTGGAAGAGTGTGCAGAGGAGGGGAAAGCTACTAAGGTTAAGGGACAGGGATGTGGGTGGGGGATGGGGGTGAGGGTGGCGTAGAAAGAGGGGAAGGGGCGGGTAAGCATGTACAGTTTCTTGAATGTTGATGTATTGAACATTCGCTCAGTAAACTGACGACTTTTAAATTCTAATTAAAATCATGAACAATCAAAGAACGCACGTGCGCACGCTCGCACGCACGCACGCGCACGCACGCACACACACACACACGCACACGCACGCACGCACGCATACACACACAGACACAGACTCACACACACACACACACACACACACACACACACACACACACACACACACACACACACACACACACACAAGCCTACAAAAACTTGGTTCTTATTAAAATACATCTACCTCACTCCAATTTGCTCTGCTGTGACAAATCCCAGTCAGCTAGTTTTTCTCCTTGCAGTGCAGCTAAAAGTGGAAAGATTAGCTATCAATTGGCCAACACAAACGTAGGCCTACTTAAGAAAAATAACCGAAAACTTGAATCTCTGTTTTATAGGCTTAAGCTAAACGCTTTCCGTACAAAATTTCGGAAAAATTTAAATTGCATCTGCGGAGCAGTTGAAAGTTTCACAACCCAGCATCTTCTTTTCCACTGCGCATATTTCAAAAATGAAAATCCTGACTCTGCGACTTGATGGCACGTGTATTTTCCAGAACTTACCAGGTCTTGTTTCCTTGTTAATTTCCTTGATGATTAGCCCAATGGGCTCTTTTTTGGTAACAAGTGTTCGTACAGGTATGAGCGCTTAACATTTTTGTTATACCAGATATCCGGTACACCTTTATGTTTTAATACTTGCTGTGGGCTAATGTTAATTGTATAGAAGTTTTAGTATGAATCACTGTATATAGCTAACTGTTCGTAACAAATCCCTTGTAGATCCATCAACACACACACACGCAAACACACACGCGCGCGCGCGCACAACACACACACACACACACACACACGGACGCACGCACGCACGCACGCACGCACGCACGCACGCACACGCACGCACGCACACACACACACACACACACACACACACACACATACACATGCATGCATACACACGCTACTTCCCTAACCCTGTCTAAAATCACTTTATGTGAATAGACATTAAATTGAAGAACGAACGAACGAACGGACACACACACACTCACTCACTCAAACTCACACACACACACACACACACACACACACACACACACACACACACACACACACACAGAGAGAGAGAGAGAGAGAGAGAGAGAGAGAGAGAGAGAGAGAGAGAGTCTGATCTATCTGTCTGTCATGTTCCTATCCCCACTTTCCACCCACACCCACACAATGTCGTCGATGCAGGTTCTTCAGAGGGCCCCGGGCTGTCTTCCTTCTGGACCGCTTTCGGCAGCACCATCGCCCTGCTGGCGCTCATTGTCATCGTCTGCATCGTTTTCATCATCCGGATGAGGCGGAAGCAATCCTGCACTGCTGGTATGTCATGCTGATTTGGGGGGGGGGGGGGGGGGGGGGGGGGAGGGGAAGGAGAGAGAGAGAGAGAGAGAGAGAGAGAGAGAGAGAGAGGGGGGGGACAGAGAAACAGAGAGAGAGAGAGAGAAACAGAGACACACAGATAGAGAGAGAGACGCAGAGAGAGAGAATGAGACAGAGAGAGAGGGATGGGGGAGGCTACTGTCTCTGTCTGTCTCTTTCCTTGATCATGCGCGTGCATGCATGCATGCGCGCGCGCGCGTGTGTGTGTGTCTGAGTGTTCACCTTCGAAAATACATATTATTTCAGACAAAGGAACATATTTCTGTACAGACACTGGCTATTTTGTCGGGAATCGAAGTACGAAATATTACATTTTGTAAGAAAGAAAGAAAAAAAAAAAAAAAACCGCATCGTGGTGTTGATGTTTCATAGAACGCTGCAGATATTTCATATCAATCGCAAAAGAAAAAAAAAAAAAAGAAACAAAAAAAAAGGAAAAAAAAAAAAAGAGAAAATAATGAGTTTATGTGCCACCACGGCGTAATCTGAAATCTCCTGTCAACTTAATTTAATTTGGCCTTGACTCTAAATTCTAATCTGTGACTAGAGTTTACTTCAACCAGCATGATGTAGAAACTCGGCTCTTTCTTCAGAAGTCAAGTCCACACACACACACACACACACACACACACACACAACAATTACAAATTATGCAGTTTTACGAGAATTGTTCTCTGACGTTGATTATAAGTTTTATACACGGAACACACATTTAGCGAAGTGAGTACATTCATTCTTTTGACTCGACCTCTCCATTGTTTGGACCTGCCTTCAGACGTGAAATGAAATGGGCCTAATGATGAGGTTTAGCAGTGTATTGGAATAAACAACAGTAAGCTTACAGGTGAGTAGCTCTCCATTTTGAAAAGAAACACTGCAGACGTTATTGTGACTGACAGCGTCAGCTGGTAATACACACATTTATACTCCGAAGTTTGCGTTGTCAAGACACATCAAATGTAGAAATTCTCTGGGTTTAACGACTGAAAGACAAGCCTGATAGGAATATCACCCATGCCGTCCGTTTTGATGACGGGTAGTATCAGGGATCTCAGAGCATGGTCAGGTGCCAAGTGCTGCGATGATGTGCCAAGGTCTGGGTCGAAAACTGTTACATCTGAATAGCGCCTGACGAAAGTCGCGTCAAATATATTCGATGTGAAAAATGCATTTGCCGCATTCCAATCAGTACGGTGCCTCAAAATACTCATGAAATACGTCATGAGAAAGGCTGCGACTTTGTAGCAAGAGGAAAATGGCGCGATTTAGCCTGACGCTTAAAGTTATTAAAAAAAAAACTATTACGTCAGGCCTAGGCCTAGGCTAATACAACTTGGCTAGCCTGTGTTTCTGCCATTCGTTAGGCCTAGCCTATTGTGATTAGACAATCATGGTGGGAGGCCTACTTAGTTGTGCACAGGGTAGGCCTATAGCCGACGCTTCGCGCTAGTGACGGGTTAAAATCTATCGTGAAGGAAGATTTTCAACGCCGTTCGTTTTGTTGCCAGACACAACACAGAACTCTAGCTGAACTACAGGAATCCCTGGTTTAGTTCAACCTCTGGAATCCCAGGTTTAGTTCAACCAGCAAAGCTTACAAGAGGTCTATTCTGTCTCAGTATTTCAGATCGATCAGCCAAAACTTTCATGAACTACTGTGTCACTAGGTTAGTTCAGGCAGCACAGTCGTAAGGTTGTGTTCTGTCTCGTGAGTGTCGTTCAACCTGTCACTAAAATTGGCTTCCATCAGCTTACACTTGCTGCTCCATTCCGCCACTTGATCTCTGTCGGAACAAGTTTTGTCTCGCCAGATATCACTGATTAGTGATGATCAATCAAGTGTTCCTGACTGTAATAACTGTTGTGTCTTTCTAGGGTGTTGTTGAATGTAAAAGGTCAGTTTTGTCTGTCTCTAATGTTGCTAATGCAGTCTATGGGTTATTTCTTTCCAGGCTCACCTGATGCCTCTGGTCCCAAGCCACAGTGAGTATACGTGATGTTTGTATCTTTCTGTGAGTAGACATCATCAATAGATTGATGCGTGTAGATCTATCTATCTCCCAGAAGAAAACTCGGAGGTAGACTAAGGTATGTACTTACCTCGTCGGAAGAACTCAGCAGTAGATTACTGTATGTATTCATCTCCCAAGGAAGAACTCAGTAGTTGCTTATTGTATGTACTTATCTCCCTAGGAAGAACTCAGTAGTTGCTTATTGTATGTACTTATCTCCCGAGGAAGAACTCAGTCGTTGCTTATTGTATGTACTTATCTCCCTAGGAAGAACTCAGTAGTTGCTTATTGTATGTACTTATCTCCCGAGGACGAACTCAGCAACTGATTAATTAAGATATGTACTTATCTCCCTTGGAAGAACCAGCAGCATACTGATTTATGCGCTTATCTCCCGAGGAAGAACTCAGCAGCTGGCAACATAAGATATGTGCTTATCTTGGAAGACCTCAGCAGTGGATTAATGTGTGTACTTATCTCCCCAGTTTGTCAGCAGTTTGTTTATAGAAATTATGTAACTATCTCCCTAACAAATCGATAGAAGATTAATTTGTGTACCAATCTCCTTCAGCCAGAGTCAGTCTCTCTCTCTCTCTCTCTCTCTCTCTCTCTCTCTCTCTCTCTCTCTCTCTCTCTCTCTCATACGTGCACACATTTATTTATGTATATATAATCAAGAGTGGCTGAGTGTGTACTTTATTTGCACTACCAAAAGGAGAAAGATTGAAAATTCCCATTTTGGTGTTACACGCATGTTTTATTGTTTGTAAGTAATTTTTATTTCCAGTGTCACGTTTGGAACTATAAATATGTATGTCTTAACTTTTAGGGCAGCGGTCACAAATGTAATTTCTCTTGTAACGAGAGATAATAAAGTTTTCTGAATCTGAATCTGAATGTGCAATGCCTATAAGTCAGAAATAGATTGATATGTGTTAATGTCACCCAAAGTAGTTGTAAGTTGCAGAGGGAGAGAGAGAGGGGGAGGGTGGGAAAGAGGGGAGGAGAGGTTGGAGTGGGAAGAGTGGTGGATGTGGACAACAGACTGTAATACACAGAGGCATGACAAAACTGAGTTAAACAATATTCCTTTCTATCCAACTAGACCACCAGATTCTGAGGAGGACTACCTGGAGCCAGTGCCTCATCGTGTGGAGCGTTCAGGTAAACTTTATATGAGTGTTGGTATCTCCTGTCACTGGCACCTTGGCGTACAGAATGTACAGTTAAACTCGACATGTACAGAGTTGTGAAAGGTGATTGCTTGATATCATTACCAAGGTGTATATTTACACTGGCATGCTTTGTGGGTAGAATGTTGACACTGCTTAGTACCAGCTGCATGACGTGAGAGCACATAGGTGAAATCTGTGGCATGAAGACCATAGCCTGTAGGACATAAAAGTAATTTCTGTATTTAGAGTGCTGGTTCCATATCAGTAACATGACTTGTGAAACCTGCAGTGAGTTCTGTACTTACTATTGTTAAATATAACCATGTGGTACCAGTTCCATATTGGGTGATATTTAAAGAACAGGTAAGATCTGCATGCTCTTCTGTGAAATGTGACAACTTGGTGTGGTCTGTGTAAAGTACAGGTAAGCTGAATGAAGAGAGAATATTGGTTCTACCTGTGCCAGTAAAATGGCATGTAAATTACACCCAGGTAATAAGACACAGGCATATTTTGCCTTAGTTTAGGTCTTTAGGTGTAGTCGAGTCATTCATAGTCGAGTCATTCACTCTGTCAGTGTCTGAGTCCCGAAAGTAGTAGCGCTACTGTCAAAGCCATCCTTGCCATTGTAACCGTCTACGGCTGTTTTGTCGCAGTGCTAAGGCAAGTCTCACTTCTATAAACAGGAGGCTCTAGCACTGGTCTATCATTAGTGTCGGTAACACATTGAGCATGACTTAGCTTCTGAACTAACTATAAGTAAGCCAGTTCCCCATCTTTGTGCATAGGCATCGTACTACCAGAGTTGGTCTGCTTGTTTACCTGACCGTCAGTGAACATTTCTGAAGTGAAGTGCACTTCTGCTGAGCTCGCCTGTGTGTAAAGCATCTGTGTATCACTGCAGTGCCAAGGTCTGAAATGTGACATCAGGGAAGGGGCAGTTCGTGTATTTGTAGACTGTGAATGATTTCATCACCTGAAATCTCTCAAAACAAGTTAATGACTGGGGGAGGGGCGTGGGGTGTTCATTTGATATATTATCAGTTTAGTCTCGATTTTTGGCACAACTTATGCTACACCTCAAAATGTCCACATGGATTATAGTCTATAACAAAATCCTAATCGTGGCGTGTAACCAGTGACTGTCTGTCCCACATGCTGAAAGGACGGTCAGTCTGTGTGGTGGCAACAGAGACTGTAAGACGACTGCAAGATGGAGTTCTTGACAAGTGCTGGATAGCGTACCACAAATCGGCAAAAACCATGTGAAAGGTCGCTGAAAATAGGTAAAACTTGATGAACTCTATGAACATGGACAGGTCGGATGCAGATACTTTGTGACAGAGTATCAAGATGGACGTTGCTGCCCTATGAGTTGATGGGTGCCGATAGCCATGTTGCCGAACTGAAGTACGACTTCATTTAGGCCTAACAGAATGCATTTGCCGCATTGCACTCAGTACGGTGCCTCAAAATACTCATGCAAATACGTCATGAGCAAGTCTGTGACTTTGTAGTGAGAGGAAAATGACGCAGTTTAGCCTAACGCTTAAAGTTATTAAAAAAAAAGTATTACGTCAAGCCTAGGTCTAGGCTAATACAACTAGGCTAGATCTGTGCAATTGCTGTTCGGTAGGTCTGGCCAATTGTGATTAGACAATCATGGTGGGAAGCCTATTTGGTTGTCGTGCACAGGGTAGGCCTATAGCCAAAGCTTCGCGCTAGTGACTGGTAAAAATCTGCCGTGATGGAAGATTTTCAACGCTGTTTGTTTTGTTGCCAGACACAAAACACAGTACTATAACTGAACTACCAGAATCCCTGGTTTAGTTCAACCAGCAAAGCTTACAAGGGGTCTATTCTGTCTCAATATTTCAGATCAATCGGCCAAAATGTTCCTGAACTACTGGGTCACTAGGTTAGTTCAGGCAGCACAGCCGTAAAGCTGTGTTCTGTCTCATGAGTGTCGTTCAGCCTGTCATTAAAGTTGGCTTCCATCAGCCTACACTTGCTGCTCCATTCCGCCACTTGACCTCTGTCAGAAGAAGTTTTGTCTCGCCAGATATCGCTGATTAGTGATGATCAATCAAGTATTCCTGACTGGAATAACTGTTATGTCTTTCTAGGGTGTTGTTGAATGTAAAAGGTCAGTTTTGTCTGTCTCTAACATTGCTAATGCAGTCTGTGGGTTATTTCTTTCCAGGCTCACCTGATGCCTCTGGTCCCAAGCCACAGTGAGTATACGTGATGTTTGTATCTTTCTGTGAGTAGACATCATCAATAGATTGATGCGTGTAGATCTATCTATCTCCCAGAAGAAAACTCGGAGGTAGACTAAGGTATGTACTTACCTCCGTCGGAAGAACTCAGCAGTAGATTACTGTATGTATTCATCTCCCAAGGAAGAACTCAGTCGTTGCTTATTGTATGTACTTATCTCCCTAGGAAGAACTCAGTAGTTGCTTAATGTATGTACTTATCTCCCTTGGAAGAACTCGGCAACTGATTAATTAAGATATGTACTTATCTCCCTTGGAAGAACCCCAGCAGCATACTAATTTATGCACTTATCTCCCGAGGAAGAACTCAGCAGCAGGCAACATAAAATATGTGCTTATCTTGGAAGACCTCAGCAGTTGATTAATGTGTGTACTTATCTCCCCAGTTTGTCAGCAGTTTGTTTATAGAAATTATGTAACTATCTCCCTAAGAAATCGATAGAAGATTAATTTGTGTACCAATCTCCTTCAGTCAAAATCAGTAATAGAGTAATATGCATGCCTATACGTCAGAAATAGATTGATATGTGTTAATGTCAACCAAAGTAGTTGTGAGTTGCAGAGGGAGAGAGCTGGGGGGGGGGGGGGGGAGGGAAAGAGGGGAGGAGAGGTTGGGGTGGGAAGAGTGGTGGGTGTGGACAACAGACTGTAACACACAGAGGCATGACAAAACTGAGTTACAATGTTCCTTTCTATCCAACTAGACCACCAGACTCTGATGAGGACTACCTGGAGCCAGTGCCTCATCGTGTGGAACGTTCAGGTAAACTTTATATGAGTGTTGGTATCTCCTGTCACTGGTACCTTGGCGTACAGAATGTACAGTTAAACTCGACATGTACAGAGTTGTGAAAGGTGATTGCTTGATATCATTACCAAGGTGTATATTTACACTGGCATGCTTTGTGGGTAGAATGTTGACACTGCTTAATACCAGCTGCATGGTGTGAGAGCACATAGGTAACATCTGTGGTATGAAGACCGTAGTCTGTAGAATATAAAAGTAATCTCTGTATTTAGAGTGCTGGTTCCATACCAGTAACATGACTTGTGAAACCTGCAGTGATTTCTGTACGTACTATTGTTAAATGTAAGTATGTGGTACCACACCTCAAAATGTCCACATGGATTATAGTCTATAACAAAATCCTAATTGTGGCGTGTAACCAGTGACTGTCTGTCCACACGTTGAAAATACGGTCAGTCTGTGTGGTGGCAACAGCAACTGTAAGACGACTGTAAGATGGAATTCTTGACAAGTGCTCGATAGCGTACCACAAATCGGCGAAAAAACCATGTGAAAGGTCACTGAAAATGGGTAAAAACTTGATGACGAACATGGACAGGTCGGATGCAGATACTATGTGACAGAGTATCAAGATGGACGTTGAAGATGAAAAACCAGAAGGACCTACACATTGGGGCATTCTACAGACCTGATCGAAACCCAGACGACATTAAAGAACTAAACAAAATCCCTAAAATAGATTAACAGAAAATGGGAAGAAGCAAAGAGAGGTGATTTTAGCCGAGGATTTCAACTGCCCAAACATCGACTGGTCCAGCCACAGTATTGGATCGTCGGGAAAGGACCATGAAGTGCAACAGTCCCTGGTCGATGTCACATCTGAACTCCTGCTAACCCAAATCCAGCTAACCCCGACCAGAGGTCCCAATGTCCTTGACCTAGTGTTCCTCAAACCCCACGCTCGTCAAGACTTCAGTCAATGTCCCAGGCATCTCAGACCATGATGTGGTAGTCTCAGACTTTGACGCAAAGCCCCAGATACATCACCAGAAAGCACGTAAATGCTATAGATTTGGGAAGGCAAACTGGGAGAAGCTCAAAGAAGACATGAACAATGCAGCGGACATCATCAAAGAAGAAAAAAAGAGGAAGGAAGGACATCGACAGCTTCTGAACTACCTTCAAAAACCTCCTGAATACATCAATGGAGACAAACATACCCACCTTCTTACTCAGACCATCAAGAACATTGCCATGGCTGACTGCCCACTCTCAGGAGGATGATTAAATGGAAGAAGAGGATGTTCCAGCGAGCCAGGGTGAAGAACGACTGGTCTGCCTTCCAGAAACACTGCCGGCGGGAGCTCCGGAGAGCAGAATGGCAATATATCAACGGAACCATTCAGGTAGGCCTCGCCAACAACAACACGAAACCCTTCTGGCGTTACATCAGGTCTAGGAAGCAAGACTCCTCTGGGGTAGCCCCACTTAGAGAGGACGGCCAGCTCCACAGCGACAGTCAGACCAAAGCAAACATCCTGCTAAAACAGTTCAAATCTGTCTTCACCACGGCAGCAATGTCCACCCTACCAAATTTAAAGAAGCCTACAGCCCATATTAAATCCATCCATATCAACACCCACGGTGTAGCCAAGCTGCTTCAGCAGCTAAACTCCAACAAACCTCAGGACCGGACAACATCCCAAACGGGATACTTAAGAACTTGGCTGACAACATCGCCCCAGTCCTGACCACAATCTTTCAGACTTCACTGGACACGGCCGCCTACCACAAGATTGGCTCGGAGCCAACATATCTTGTGCTTTCAAGAAAGGTGACCAGCATACCCTATCAAACTACCGCCAGATCTCACTGACATCTGTATGTTGTAAACTCCTTGAACATATAGTCTGCCGCCATATCATGTGCCACCTAGAACAACAAAAAATACTCACAAATCTCAATCACAGCTTCCGTTCAGGCTTTTTCACCGAGACCCAATTGCTCACCGCTACCAATGATCTCCTGATGTCTTTTGACAAAGGGAAGCAAGTGGATATGGCGATTTTGGACTTCTCAAAAGCCTTTGTTACAGTACCCCATGACCATCTCCTCCATAAGTTGACCAGTTATGGTATCACCGCACCCTCCATACCTGGCTTACCTGCATCTGAACAGAGCGAACCATGCAAGTGGTGGTAGAGGACACTACATCCAATGCCACAACTGTCAACTCAGGGGTCCCCAAGGCACCGTGCTCGGCCCCCTCCTATTCCTGTGCCATATAAATGACCTCCCAGAAGCAGTCAAATCCCAAGTACGCCTGTTCACAGATGATGACTGCCTCATTTACAGGGAGATCAACGACACTCTACAAGAGGACCTCAAGTCACTAGAGTCATGGGCAGACAAATGGGGCATGCAGTTCAATGCCTCAAAATGCTACATCATGAGCATTGCAAAATCCTCTACCTCCTCCTACTTCTACTCCCTAAATAATACCATCCTGCAGCAAGTCCCTCATAACCCATACCTCGGCATCCAATTTGCACCAACCTCAAGTGGTCTCAACACATCACATCCATCACAAGGAAGGCCAATAGCACACTAGGATTTCTCCGGCGGAATCTCAGGCACAGTCCCACCTCCTGCCGAGGAAATGCCTACCTCGCACTCGTACACCCTGTACTGGAGTATGCAGCAATCATTTGGGACCCACACTTGCAGGAAGAGATCAACATGCTGGAGTGCGTACAAAGAAAAGCAGTGTGCTTCATAGCAAAGGTCTACCGCTCCACCACGCAAAGCTTCATAACGGATCTGTTGAGAAAACATGAGCTCACTACTCTCCAAGAACGGCCGCTCCAACTACATCTAGGATTCTTTTACAGGGTGGTTGAGGGTCTGGTGCCAGCGATAACCCCTAGTGACTTCATCACACCTCAGAAACCAGGACGACGCATCCGCTCCACCAGAGACAATAGTGCGTACCTGTCACAAAACCCAGTGAAGAACTACATACATAAACAATGATAGGTGCTACTGCATTCCTGAAACACACACCGATCAGTGCCGAAACTCATACTTCCCAAAGACAATAACTGAGTGGAACCACCTTGACGATAACATCGTACACCAAAAGTCAGTCGACAGCTTCAAGTCGGCTCTGGTAATAGCCAGAAGCCGATAATACCATCACGCTGCACACACCCCACCGTCGCGCCTATGCCAGTAAAATGGATGTTGGCAATGTACCAATCCAGATCCAGATCCAGACGTTGCTGCCCTATGAGTTGATGGGTGCCGATAGCCATGTTGCTGAACTGAAGTACGACTTCATTTAGTAGAATGCATTTACCGCATTCCACTCAGTACGGTGCCTCAAAATACTCATGTAAATACGTCATGAGCAAGGCTGCGACTTTGTAGCAGAGGAAAATGTCTCAGTTGAGCCTAACGCTTAAAGTTATTAAAAAAATATCACGTCAGGCCTAGGCCTAGGCTAATACAACTAGGCGAGCCTGTGCTGTTCTTTAGGCCTAACCAGTTGGGATTAAAAAAAAAGGAAATGAAATGAGGCAGGGAACAGTAAACAAATAAACAGTAAACAAGTGGGGTAACTTTTGCTCCCATAAGAAAACCTAACACAGAGTAACTTTTATTCAAGACTGACTGTAACTTTTCTTTAAGACTGGCACAGCCTTTTAAACTTGAATAAAGTCAGACAAATGCAGCCCACTATTAGATTGTTCGTCTTTGCATTTGTCTGACTTTATTCAAGTTTAGAAGGCTGTGCCAGTCTTGAAGAAAAGTTACACTGTCTTAGGTTTCTTATGGGAGCAAAAGTTTCCCCACTTGTTTACTGTTCAGTTGTGATTAGACAGTCATGGTGGGGAAGCCTATTTGGTTGTCGTGCACAGGGTAGGTCTATAGCTGACGCTTCGCGATAGTGACTGGTAAAAATCTGTCGTGGAGGAAGATTTTCAACACTGTTCGTTTTGTTGCTGGACACAACACAGAACTAGCCTATAGTTGAACTACCAGAATCCCTGGTTTAGTTCAACCACTGGAATCCCAGGTTTACTTCAACCAGCAAAGCTTACAAGGGGTCTATTCTGTCTCAATATTTCAAGTCAATCAGCCAACACTTTCTTGAACTACTGTACTGTCACTAGGTTAGTTCAGGCAGCACAGCCGTCAAGCTGTGTTCTGTCTCGTGAGTGTAGTTCAACCTGTCACCAAAGTTAGCATCCACAGCCTACACTCGCTGCTCCATTCGCCACTTGATCTCTGTCAGAAGAAGTTTTGTCTCGCCAGATATTGCTGATTAGTGATGATCAATCAAGTGTTCCTGACTAGAATAACTGATATGTCTTTCCAGGGTGTTGTTGAATGTAAAAGGTTACTTTTGTCTGTCTCTAATGTTGCTAATGCAGTCTATGTGTTATTTCTTTCCAGGCTCACCTGATGCCTCTCGCCCCAAGCTGCAGTGAGTATACGTGATGTTTGTACCTTTCTGTGAGTAGAAATCATCAATAGATTGATGCATGTAGATCTATGTATATCCCAGAACAAAACTCGGAGGTAGATAAAGCTATGTACTTATCTCTGTCGGAACAACTCAGCAGTAGATTAATGTATGTATTTATCTCCCAAGGAAGAACTCAGTAGTTAATTGATGAATGTACTTATCTCCCACAGAAGAACTCAGCAGCTGATTAATTAAGATATGTACTTATCTCCCTTGGAAGAACTCAGCAGCTGACTAATGCATACGCTTATCTGCCCGAGGAAGAACTCAGCAACTTAATTAATGTGTGTACTTAACTTATCTCCCCAGTTTGTCAGCAGTTTGCATATATATATGTAACTACTGTCTCCCTGAGAAATCAGTAGAAAGATTAATTTGTGTACCAATCTCCTTCGGTCAAAGTTAGTAACAGAGTAATGTGCATGCCTATAAGTCAGAAACAGATTGATATGTATTAATGTCACCCAAAGTAGTTGTGAGCTGCAGACGGAGAGAGAGAGAGGGGAGGGAGGGAAAGAGGGGAGGAGAGGTTGCAGTGGGAAGTGTGGTGGGTGTGGACAACAGACTGTAATACACAGAGGCATGACAAAACTGAGTTAACAATGTTCCTTTCTATCCAACCAGACCACCAGATTCTGATGAGGACCACCTGGAGCCAGTGCCTCATCGTGTGGAGCGTTCAGGTAAACTTTATATGAGTGTTGGTATCTCCTGTCACTGGTACCTTGGCGTACAGAATGTACAGTTAAACTCGACATGTACAGAGTTGTGAAAGGTGATTGCTTGATATCAGAACCAAGGTGTATATTTACACTGGCATGCTTTGTGGGTAGAATGTTGACACTGCTTAGTACCTGCTGCATAATGTGAGAGCACATAGGTAAAATCTGTGGTATGAAGACCATAGCCTGTAGAAAATGAAAGTAATTTCTGTATTTAGAGTGCTGGTTCCATACCAGTAACATGACTTGTGAAACCTGCAGTGAATTTTGTATGTACTTTTGTTATATATAACTATATGGTACCAGTTCCATGTTAGTTGATATTTAAAGAACAGGTAAGATCTGCATGCTCTTCTGTGAAATGTGACAACTTGCTGTGGTCTGTGTAAAGTACAGGCAAACTGAATGAAGAGAATATTGGTTCTACCTGGTGCCAGTAAAATGGCATGTAAATTACTCCCAGGTAATAAGTCACAAGCATATTTTGCCTTAGTTTAGGTCTTTAGGTGTAGTTGAGTTCAGTGCCTGAGTCCTGAATCTAGTAGCGCTACTGTCAAAGCCATCCTTGCCATTGTAACCGTCTATGGCTGTTTTGTCGCAGTGCTAAGGCGAGTATCTCTTCTATAAACTAACAGGAGGCTCGAGCACTGGTCTATCACAGTGTCGGTAACACATTGAGCATGACTTAGCTTCTGAACTAACTATAAGTAAGCCAGTCCCCCATCTTCGAGCATAGGCATTGTACTACCAGAGTTGGTCTGCTTGTTTACCTGACCGTCAGTGAACATTTCTGAAGTGAAGTGCACTTCTGCTGAGCTCGCCTGTGTGTAAAGCATCTGTGTATCACTGCAGTGCCAAGGTCTGAAATGTGACATCAGGTAAGGGGCAGCTCGTGTATTTCTAGATTGTGAATGATTTCATCACCTGAGATCCCTCAAAACAAGTTAATTGACTGGGGGGGGGGCGTGGGGTGTTCATTTGATATATTATCAGTTTAGTCTTGATTTTTGGCGCAACTTTCTGCTACACCTCAAAATGTCCACATGGATTATAGTCTATAACAAAATCCTAATCGTGGCGTGTAACCAGTGACTGTCTGTCCACACGCTGAGAGGACGGTCAGTCTGTGCGGTGGCAACAGCAACTGTAAGACGACTGTAAGATGGAGTTCTTGACAAGTGCTCGATAGCGTACCACAAATCGGCAAAAAACCCATGTGAAAGGTCGCTGAAAATGGATAAGACTTGATGAACTCTACGAACATGGACAGGTCGGATGCAGATACTATGTGACAGAGTATCAAGATGGACGTTGCTGCCCTATGAGTTGATGGGTGCCGATAGCCATGTTGCCGAACTGAAGTACGACTTCATTTAGGCCTAACAGAATGCATTTGCCGCATTGCACTCAGTACGGTGCCTCAAAATACTCATGCAAATACGTCATGAGCAAGTCTGCGACTTTGTAGCGAGAAGAAAATGACGCAGTTTAGCCTAACACTTAAAGTTATTTAAAAAAAAAATATTACGTCAAGTCTAGGCTTAGGCTAATACAACTAGGCTAGCCTGTGCAATTGCTGTTCGTTAGATCTGGCGAATTGTGATTAGACAATCATGGTGGGAAGCCTATTTGGTTGTCATGCACAGGGTAGGCCAATAGCCAAAGCTTCGCGCTAGTGACTGGTAAAAATCTGCCGTGATGGAAGATTTTCAACGCCGTTCGTTTTGTTGCCAGACACACCACACAGAACTATAACTGAACTACCAGAATCCCTGGTTTAGTTCATGAACCAGCAAAGCTTACAAGGGGTCTATTCTGTCTCAATATTTCAGATCAATCAGCCAAAACTTTCCTGAACTACTGGGTCACAAGGTTAGTTCAGGCAGCACAGCCGTAAAGCTGTATTCTGTCTCGTGAGTGTCATTCAACCTGTCACTAAAATTGGCTTCCATCAGCCTACACTTGCTGCTGCCATTCCGCCACTTGATCTCTGTCAGAAGAAGTTTTGTCTCGCCAGATATCGCTGATTAGTGATGATCAATCAAGTATTCCTGACTGGAATAACTGTTATGTCTTTCTAGGGTGTTGTTGAATGTAAAAGGTCAGTTTTGTCTGTCTCTAATGTTGCTGATGCAGTCTATGTGTTATTTCTTTCCAGGCTCACCTGATGTCTCTGGTCCCAAGCCACAGTGAGTATACGTGATGTTTGTATCTTTCTGTGAGTAGAAATCATCAATAGATTGATGCATGTAGATCTGTCTATCTCCCAGAACAAAACTCGGAGGTAGACTAAGGTATGTACTTAGCTCCGTCGGAAGAACTCAGCAGTAGATTAATGTATGTATTCATCTCCCAAGGAAGAACTCAGTAGTTGATTAATGTATGTACTTATCTCCCAAGGAAGAACTCAGTAGTTGATTAATGTATGTACTTATCTCCCAAGGAAGAACTCAGTAGTTGATTAATGTATGTACTTATCTCCCAAGGAAGAACTCAGTAGTTGCTTAATGTATGTACTTATCTCCCGAGAGGACGAACTCGGCAACTGATTAATTAAGATATGTACTTATCTCCCTTGGAAGAACCCAGCAGCTGGCAACATAAGATATGTGCTTATCTTGGAAGACCTCAGCAGTTGATTAATGTTTGTACTTATCTCCCCAGCTTGTCAGCAGTTTGTTTATAGAAATTATGTAACTGTCTCCCTAAGAAATCGATAGAAGATTAATTTGTGTACCAATCTCCTTCGGTCAGAGTCAGTAATAGAGTAATGTGCAATGCCTATAAGTCAGAAATAGATTGATATGTGTTAATGTCACCCAAAGTAGTTGTAAGTTGCAGAGGGAGAGAGAGAGGGGGAGGGAGGGAAAGAGGGGAGGAGAGGTTGAGTGGGAAGAGTGGTGGGTGTGGACAACAGACTGTAATACACAGAGGCATGACAAAACTGAGTTAACAATGTTCCTTTCTATCCAACCAGACCACCAGATTCTGAGGAGGACTACCTGGAGCCAGTGCCTCATCGTGTGGAACGTTCAGGTAAACTTTATATGAGTGTTGGTATCTCCTGTCACTGGCACCTTGGCATACAGAATGTACAGATAAACTCAAATGTACAGAGTTGTGAAAGGTGATTGCTTGATATCAGTACCAAGGTGTATATTTACACTGGCATGCTTTGTGGGTAGAATGTTGACACTGCTTAGTACCAGCTGCATGACGTGAGAGCACATAGGTAACATCTGTGGTATGAAGACCGTAGTCTGTAGAATATAAAAGTAATCACTGTATTTAGAGTGCTGGTTCCATATCAGTAACATGACTTGTGAAACCTGCAGTGATTTCTGTACTTACTATTATTAAATATAACTATGTGGTACCAGTTCCATGTTAGTTGATATTTGAAGAACAGGTAAGTTCTGCATGTTCTTCTGTGAAATGTGACAACTTGGTGTGGTCTGTGTAAAGTACAGGTAAGCTGAATGAAGAGAATATTGCTTCTACCTGGTGCCAGTAAAACGGCATGTAAATTACACCCAGGTAATAAGTCACAAGCATATTTTGCCTTAGTTTAGGTCTTTAGGTGTAGTTGAGCCATTCACTCTGTCAGTGTCTGAGTCCCGCATGTAGCAGCGCTACTGTCAAAGCCATCCTTGCCGTTGTAACCGTCTACGGCTGTTTTGTCGCAGTGCTACACGAGTCTCTCTTCTATAAAAACAGGAGACTCGAGCACTGGTCTATCATAGTGTCGGTAACACGTTGACCACGACTTAGCTTCTGAACTAACTATAAGTAAGCCAGTCCCCCCCATCTTCAAGCATGGGCATCGTACTAACAGAGTTCGTCTGCATGTTTACCTGACCGTCAGTGAACATTTCTGAAGTGAAGTGCACTTCTGCTGAGCTCGCCTGAGTGTAAAGCATCTGTGTATCACTGCAGTGCCAAGGTCTGAAATGTGACATCAGGTAAGGGGCAGCTCATGTATTTGTAGACTGTGAATGATTTCATCACCTGAAATCCCTCAAAACAAGTCAGTTGACTGGGGAAGGGGGGGGGTGTTCATCTGATATATTATCAGTTTAGTGTTGATTTTTGGCGCAACTTTCTGCTACACCTCAAAATGTCCACATGGATTATAGCCTATAACAAAATCCTAATTGTGGCGTGTAACCAGTAACTGTATTTCCACACACTGAAAAGACGGTCAGTCTGTGTGGTAGGCCTAATAACAGCGACTGTAAGATGGAGTACTTGACAAGTGCTGGATAGCGTACCACAAATGGGTGAAAACCATGTGAAAGGTCGCTGAAAATGGGTATAACTTGATGAACTCTACGAACATCGACAGGTCGGATGTGGATACTGTGTGACAGAGTATCAAGATCGATGTCGCTGCCTTGTGAGTTGATGCGTGCTGATGGTAGTGATAGCCATGTTGCCGAACTGAAGTACGACTTCATATTGGCCTAACAGGAAGAATTTCAAAGAATATTTCAGCTCATACAGATGATTCATTACACATTGAAGTGTAGGGCTGCGGGTTTCTTCAGTTGCTTTGTGTGTGTGTGTGTGTGTGTGTGGAGGGGGGAGGGGGAGGGGGGGAGTAGCCTCACCGACACCACCACAATGCGTATGCCACAAAAATAAAACTGCAGCGAGCAAGATTTAGTACAATCAGAGAGGTTTTCTTTTTTGTTTTGTTGTTGTTGTTTTTTGCTTATCCCCCTTTGCCTTAGTCTTGTAGCAGACTGTCGTGTGTGATAGATCAAATCACATCTCGTTTGAAAGAAACTTGAGAAGTGTCTGGGTTTAGGACAATCACTGCAGTCAAGTCTACACTTCAGTTTTGTTGCTGCACACTTGTGTGAGTATTATTGCAACTGTTTCAGTCCATTGAATTTCAATTTTTTTTTTCTTTTAGTACATAGGAAAGGAAGAGTGAACAGAAAAATTAAAGAAAAGACAGAAATACTTCCTCATAGATGAAAATCTTCCCACATCACGAGAGAAACCATTCAGCAAGTCCATACATGTTTTATGAACACTCCCCTTCCGCCCAGTTTATTAACATTTTCCTGGTGCATGGTATGTAATGGGGTACTAGCAGGGGGTATTTTGTGATGTAAGGTCATTGACAAAATACAGAGCTTAAATACTTTTTTCTCCCTGCAGCCTTTACTCATTGTCTCCGCGTCCTTTCCATTTCCTTCTCCACTTTGAAAACCATGAAAAACAAAAATGTTCATGTGATGGAGGATATAATCTGATTTTATACCAGTTCAAAAGGCAAAAACCCCGGGTAACAAACAGATGAATGCATTTACACAAAATAGGAATGAATCACATGTACACAAAGAAGTTTTTGTTTCTTCCTTTTAGACTCTATGGGGGTAATAGTTTTGTGCTTTTGGTCTTCTTGCATTCTATTTTGATTTTCAGTCAAATTTACAATCAAATCGAAAGGCAGAGGGATGGCTGTGCAGACTAGTGCATTGCTTATCAATTTGTTTTGAAAATATTTTTAATTCTGATTTTTTTTTCCTTTTTCTTTCAGAACTCTTTAAGTGTTAAAAGTTGGAAAAGAAATCTCTCTCAGTGTCTCTGTCTATAATATCAATCAACTTTGTCTATAATATCAATCAATCTGTCTATAATATCAATCAATTTTGTCTATAATATCAATCAACCTATTTTTATATATTGGTAGGATGGCCCCAATTCACTTTTAGGATTGAAGATCTATCCTGAACCCCTGAAATTCTGATCAGTGATTTTTTAAATTCCTTTTTTAGACTTGGATGCGGATGATGCAGATCACCGGAAAAGGAAGTAAGTATGCTCAATTTGTTGTTGGGTGTTCATCTTCTTTTGTGTGTGACTGTTATCCTTGGCGCAGTGTGTTTCCAGATCTCTGCATCATTGCTAATAATAGTAAGGGAACAGAGGAAGAAAAAGGAAGGGGGGGGGGGGGGGGGGGGGGGGGAAGACAGGAAGAGCAAAGAAGAGAACGGGGGGTACAGATTATGGGAAGGATGAAAATCTAATAGGTATATCGGTAATTATGATAGGTATATTAATAGTTTTAAGAAAACTGTAGGTTGGAATGTTAGAAATATTGTAAATTATAAAGATGATATTAATGATTGACAGTAGTAAATATAATAGCTGTATCAGTTATTAAGTTGTATGAACAGTTATAACTTAAATATTGGTGATAGTAAAAAAAATTTGTTATTAGTAATAATGATAATGATAATAGTGATCATAATAGAAATAGTAGGGATGATGATAGTGGTGATGTTAATGCTAATTGAGGTAAATAAGAATAGTAAAGTTGGTGACTTTTGTTTGTTTTTTATATGATGATGATGGTAGTGCTGATAATGGTGATATGATGACAGTGATACTGATTGCAATAATGATAAAAGTAATATTGGGAATAGTTGGCCAATACGTAAAAGTTAACAGTGCTACTGGAGCAGGGAGGAGGTGGTGAGAATAAATATATTAGTATTAATAATGGTAAGAGTATATACAAAAACAGGGATGATCAATAAGTGAAAGGTCAATAATGTGACTGGAGCAGGGAAGGAGGGGAGGGTTTAAAAAAAAAAAAGAGATGGGGGTGGGGGACTACACACCTATACCTATACACACACCTGGACACATACACACACTTTCCTCTGTGTCAAATTTAGTTATTGTATATAAGCACTATTACTACTACAACTTTCTGCCGGTGTTAGGATTAGTGATAGAACCTAGTACACACAGTAGTGATTATAATAAACATAGTGACAGTGATCATAATGATAGTAATAGCAACAACAGTGACATCAGTAATGATAATGATGATGATGATGACAATAATGATGATAATGATAGCATGATGCATGATAATAGTAAAGATAGTAATAATGGTAGAATATCTTAGTAATAGTTGGTGGAAAGGAATAGAAATGGTCAGTGACTAGAAAGCAAACAATATTATTGGATGATGATAATAACGATAGTATCAATGATAGATGTAGTATATATATCAGTAATAATAGTGGCTGGAAAGGAATAAAATTGACCAATGAATTAAGGGCTAGCATTCCTGTAAGAGGGGGGAAAAAAAAAAAAAAAGAGAGAGACCGAAAGAGCCCATCCCCCGCATAGCTACACATACCTAGACACACCTATGCACAGAAAAGAGGGAAGAGAAACTCTTGTAGAGGATGTAGAGGAGGTAGTATATGAAATGAAAAGAAAACCAGAAGACGAAAAGGGAGTGGATGAATATCTGAGAAAGCAATAGGTCGATGTAGCAAATAAGCAGAGTGTACTGGGAGGATAAAGGGAGATAGCTGTAACTTCTGTATGAGGTAAATAGTGGGAGGTACTTGGTAGTATGTGTGTTGGTGGAGGATAAGATGGGCTGATTTTGTGGTGGTGGAAAGGCACATGCTAGTTGCTACTTTTGGATGTTGATGCTATGAGGGTGGGAGGGAAGAAGAAGGGGAATTTTTTTAGGGTTGAAAAAAAAAAAAGGGGGAGGAGGGGAGTGGCAGCATACCTACACCTATACACTCGCTCACACACACACACACACACACACACACACACACACTCGCTTTTCTTTTCTTCTTTTTATCTTATATTTAGTTATTGTGTACAAGTATTACTACTACTACTTGACTAATAGGACACCGTGATTGTAAGTATAATGGTAGTGACAATAATGAATTCATCAATATAACCATTTTTACAGGAAAAACTTCATAACTGTTACCACTATTATATTTATTCTTTTATTGGTATTGTCATTATGCTTTGCATTATTTCTGACATCCCAATCCACCACTTTTCCAGCCACCTATATCATCACTATCATTACTATATGGTTACAATCATGATTATTATCAAAACTATTAATAAACCTGTCTTTAACTATGATATACTTATTAGATTCCATCCTTCCCATAATTTGTACCCTCCTTCTCCTCTTTGTTCTTCCTGTCCTCCCCCTTCCCCTTCTCCTTCTTTTCCTTCCTCCCTTCCCTCATTACTAGTATTAGTACTTACTATTATCATCATTACTATTATTGATATTATTTTTAATTATATTTTTGTGCCATTACTTTTATCAGTACTGCTATCATTATCAGTACTGTTACTATTGCTTGTGATATTAGTTCATTATTATCAAAACCAGTGTAACTGATATTACCATCATTACCATTCTTATCACCATCATCATGACAACTGACACTGTCGCCGCGACAACCATGCTGTTGACAATCCTCTGACCCCTCTCATTTCTTTCCATACATCAACTGCCGTTGTCGTATTATCACACACCAAAAAAGTGGCTGTGTTCCTCTCTTTGTTATTTGTTTAATATACTTTTATCATCATCATTGTTATTATTGCTATCAGTATTATTATATATCATCCTTACTATTTTAACTCGCATTATCTCCTTCCCAAAAGCTTCGTTTTCATTTGACGCCCATATTTTGCGGATTTTGACAAGACCTGTGACTGATCGTTCTTCATTCTCGTTGTCACGTTGTTTTATCTTGCCTGAAGAAGACCTAGGAGGTTGAAAAACGTGTGTGTTTTTGTCTTGTGACTCATTTGTCCATGTTGATTGGAGGAGTTATTTCAAACACTTTTTAAGATTTGTGTAGATTTCTGCCTGCAGTCGCCTCACTTGGCAACTAACTTAGTTCCATGAGTTGAAGTCATCAGTAGGTTCATTGTGCACCTACCTCCCTAAGCTGAAGTCATCAGTTGATTATAGTCTGTGTCCCTAAGCTAAGTCATCAGTAGGTTCATTGTGCACCTACCTCCCTCAAGCAGAATCATCGGTTAGGTTCATGTGTGCACCTACCTATCTCAAGTAAAGTCATCAGTTTCAGTATCGTCATCAGGAGAAATGAAGGTAAGCACCTATCTCCATAAGCAGCGGGATATGAATGTGAGCACCTCAGCTGAAATTCAGTGTGTGTACCTGTCTGAGCAGAAGTTGTGAGTAGATTAATGTGCAAACGAATCTCTCCAAGTAGAAGTCGTCAGCAGATTAATGTGTGTACCCAATTCCTGGGTAGACTTCAGTTGTAGATGGTAGATGAGAGAGGAAAGAGAGAGGGGGGGGGGGGGGGGGGGGGGGGGGGTAATAATGGACTGTATCGGTCTAAAGCAGTACAAACCTGCTCACTGTTTTAAGCCAACGATGTTTGCTTTTATCCAACCAGGCCACAAGGCTCTGATGGGGATTACCTGGAGCCAGAGCCCCGCCGTGTGGAAACAGAAAGGTAAGCTCTCCATACACATGCAGAGTGCTGTGAAATGTCATTACCTTGTACCAGTACTATAGCATATAGAACGTACAGGTAAGCTGTGTATGTAGAGTCGTTATACTACCAGTATGTAATATAGAAAGGTAAGCTCGATAGTGCTGGTACAGCCTGGTATTAGTACCTTGGTAGGTGGACTGGCAGGCAAACTCTTGCTGTGAAATATTACTACCAGGTACCAGTACCATGGCATGTGGAATGTACAGGTAAGCTGTGATGGGGGTGCGGTGAAGAGACTGTCTTTGAACCGGTAACAAAGTGTGTATACAACTCCCAGGCATTACATAATGAGCATCGTTTGCCTTAGTTTATGTTTTTTTCTTTACTCTCTATACCTTAATCAAAGTACAGAGAAGAAAAAAGACTGCAGAGAAAACTCATTGTAGTGGTTATGGATGTCTAGCTGTGTGTTGAAATGAAAAGAAAAATGTAAGGTTATGAGAAATCTGTCAGCTGAATTGTTTCCATGCAATGTTTATTGAACAAAGGCAGAGGACGTTCATTGTAATGGTTATGGATGTCTAGCTGTGGGTGGAAATGAAAAGAAAATGTCAGGTTTATGAGAAATCTGTCAGCTGAATTATTTCCTTGCAATGTTTATTGAACAACAACGCTAAGCAAAAATAACCTCCTGGGTGCTGGCACCTTTTGCTTTACCTTAAGATTTGTATTGAGCCTTGAGACTATCTTCTACACCTCAAAGGGGCTACAATCTGAGTGTCCCATTCATTCAAATGTGGCCTTTTTACTGTAAGAAAAAAATGGCGAAAGCTGCCTGGACTTTGTGTCATGGAGACATCTGTCTCCTGAGCTTTTATTAGTTGAAAAGAACACTTGTTAACACCCATCTGTCCAGCAGTGAGATGGATGGTTATGGGTTCTGTTGGATAGGGTTCAGTTGGGATAATCATCATCAGTGCCATCATCATCATTGTCAATGTCGCCATTGCTTGGGCTAGTTATTAGCTTCTTTAGAGGGAACTTAGTTAGATGAGGCATGCTTACATTTTTTTTTTATTTCAAGATGACACAGGGCACAGTGAGTCGAATCAGAATCACTGGTCTTGATGAACCTGGCTGGGTGCTAAATCCAGTCTCGTGCCACTGCTTCCAATGACCTCAGGATGTGAAAGATGTGTCGGCTCTGTCAGTCATCCTGTCCCCCCAGTAAAACCTCCTGCTCGTGACGTCAAGGCTGTTCCAGACCACGTTTGTGGCCTCCTGTCAGACAGATTGTCATTGCTGGAGTTTCTGGGGGTGCAGTGCTTCCTCTGGCAGTGCTCACTGTGTGTGTGATCTCTAGTCTTTTTGAGCACATGGCACTTGCTTGTGTGTTCACATGCACCTGGTACCTTCCTGTCATATTTTGTGGTTACAGTTAAGGAAGGTGGAAATGGGGGGAGGGGGGTGAGGGTGGCAGGAAGGAGTGGTTTGGATGTATGACTTGAATGAATAGTGAATGCTCAGCACATTAGGTTTCTGATGTAGTGTATCCGGCTTAAGTATCAATTGATGTTACTGTAATCCATTCATGATTATCATTCATCTGATCCTGCCTTGATGATACACACACTGACTGGAGCCTTGTACACTACCACCTTCTGTTGTGACAGAACCGTGCAGCAGCACAGAACCGGATTATGTTAACTCAGAGGTCAATCCCGCTACCATGATTGATGCAGCAAGAGTGCCTGCCCCTGGAGCAAATCGCCAGCAAGGTAATAGCAGCCATGTTGTCTTGATTCTTCATGGTACACATCTCAGAATGCTACATTGAAGATTGCTGCATTGATAGGCGCATGACACTTACTTTCCTGCTGACTTGTGCATTTCTGTCTTCTCAGTTTATAAAAAAAATCACCCACTGGTCCTTGGTGTTCAGGTGGAGTGTTTGTGTTTGCTCACATGGCTGCATGATGCAGCATGCTGTGAAATTCAGCAACCTTCTCTGACGTCAGTGTGATTTGCGTAAGTCGCCCGCCAGCAAAGTCATTCAGCAAACAAAAATTCAGTGAATTCATCAGCCAGCCTAAATCTAGTAAAATATTCATCAACTTGTGGCCTGCAGAATAAGACACTTTGTCAGTCATCTTGCATCAGTTTGGCAAACAAAACCCGAGTAGGATCATTGCAAATAGCTGTACAACCTCTAGCACAGGCTAAGACAGTGGATGATTTTCCCTGATAAAAAGAAATAAATAAATGAATTTAAAAAAAACAGATTATGTACAGTATGAAAACACCACTCAGATTTATGAGATAGTTGCATTATGCATGGTTTTCCACAGTCCAATGATAGACCCAGGGTGGTTCATGGGGGTCAGGTTTGAAAGGAACCTGGAATTCCACACAAATGGAAAATAATCACGAAACACTTTGGTTGTGAAATCAGGGTAGGTTGCTGAATTTAACGGAATGATCCGCATGTAGACACCTGCATGTCCTTCTCATACTTTTTACTGGTGAAGCCCTTCCAGACTATTTGTTCCTACTCTGAGGCTTACATTTATCAAGTGCCAGTGTGGATATGCAGCAGTAAAGATGATCATGTTTTGGTGCATACAGATCTAGGTCTTGCAAAATTTGTCGTCCGAAATTCAATTCTCCTTCCACCTACTTTGTGGGGGTTGTCTCTGAAATTTACATGTTATGCATCTGCCATAATGCAGAGATATTTTTGTGGCCAAATGAATGGGTTAGTGGTGTGGTATGTTTTGAAATGTGAGCACTTTAAATCTGTCAGCACATTGTGTCAGAGGAGTAATAACGTATTTGGTATCTGTAAAAATAGGTCTATTTGTTGGAGTATACTTGGCCGCTTGGATCAAGCACAACAGCTTGAAGATTTGTGTGTGTGTGGTTTGAATACCTTTTTTGCCATGTTTATATGGATTTATCTTTTGCCTATTTAATGTCTTTCTTCTCCACTTTCCTGATGAGTTTATAAAGCTCTTTGAGCTGTGCAGGATGTGTGCAATAAATGTAACTAACCATTGGCAGCAGGGGTCATATCATCATCATTTGTTGTTCATGTCGTTAGGACTTAATCTGATATTATTATTATCAGTATTGTCATTCTGCACATATATCTTTCTCTTCCAATTTTTTTTTACCAAAAAGCTGATTCAGGTACCATTGCAGATAATTTAGAATACACTGGTACTCAAATATGTATGCTTTTTGAACAGTAGTCAGAGAGAAATATGGAACAGAGAGATAAAGAGAACAGAGAGAGAAGAAGAAGAGAAGAAAGAAGAAGAAAAGAGAAGAAGAAAGAAAGATAGAGAAGGGGAAGGGGGGAAAACATGAATATTTAATGAATACAGTTTTGAGGGGAAAAATAGATGGGGGAAAGGGGGGAAATGACAACAGTTATATATAGCTTCTTTCATACCAGCAGATGGGGAAAATTACGCCATATAAGTGTAAAACGTTCACACGGCTTATGAAACATTTTATACAACCACTATTTCTCTACAAACCCTCAGCTGTTCACATTTTTTGTAAAGAATATACCTTTCAGTTTTTACATCTAGCACACATAGCATCAGAAGAATCGGTGAATATTCTTGGAAGAGGCAATGTGTTTTAATAGAGAGAACAATGTTGAATCAGCACTAGCAAAGTTCAGTGAACTTTTGCATCAAGCGGGTGGCTGCATGCGACACACGATGAGGGCTGGAGGGAAAAGCTTGAAGTGCAGAAGCAAGTGCTATGATCGAGAGTGTCATTTGCAAAAACGCGAAGCCAGGAGAGTGCTAGGTCGATTTAAACATACAAAAAAAAAAAAAAGAAGAGCACGAAACTATATTCCGGCAAAACGATCACATTACAACACCATGCTTAATATATGAGAAAAAGACGTATTTTGAAAGTGTAAAGGAAACATTATCAAAAGATAAATATAGTGGCAGCAAGTTTTGGGTCGCATATACGTAACATGAAGAGAAAGCCAGGTCAGACCCCCCACATTGAAACAGGACAATGGAAAGAACATTTCGAACGAATACATGTATTAGGACAGTCCAGTGACCAGTGCAATCACGATCTAGATGACCGGGCAGGCATGCGAGGGAGGTGAGGCGTTTGTACCTGAACTGGATGAACCACTTACAACAGCAGAATTAAAAAAAATAAAATCTGGAAAAAGCACTGGCATACACGAAATTTGTCCTGAATTTCTTAAAGCAGTAGAAAGTTTGGTCACTCCCTTTTTTAAACAAAATTATTTGATAAATTATACGACTCTGGCTGTTTCCCCGAGGACTGGGCATGATCAATTATAATCCGTCTCTTCAACTTCAAGAAAGGTGACCCTGCAGTTCCGGATAGTCATTGTGGCATATCTTTATTAAGTATAACCAGTAAAGTTTTGCACAAGCATTTTGAACAGGCGCCTCAATAAAAACGGGCTGAAAAGGAAGAAAAAATCTGTGAAAGAACAGGCAGGATTTCGTGAAAATTATTCCACCGTCGATCATATTTTCACTTTAATATCAATGATAAAGAGCAGTTTAACATGAAACAGACAGAAGGATAAATTATACGCTGCTGTTACAGATTATATGAAAGCGTTTGATACAGTTAACAGAGATAGTCTTTGGAAAACGCTAAGTAGGATTAAGACTTCCACTAAAATGATTCGCATGTTACGTAGTATGTACTCTTCCGTTCAGCCATGTGTAAGATGGGGTGCAAGTGTGTCAGATTTCTTCAAGTGCCCAGGCGGGCTGAAACAGGGTTGTTTTGTTGTCTCCCCTGATCCTTTCTTTATTAATACCTGATGTTGCTGAAGAGGTAACAAGAAAAGGGAGACATGGATTCCAGTTTTTATCTGGTCCAAAAGAAATCCTTCTTTTGTTATTTGCTGATGATATTGTACTCATCTCTACTATCCCTGTCGGGTTACAAAATCAGATCAATAACTTAGCTAACGCATCAGATAAATTAGGACTAACGGTGAATTTAGAGAAAACTAGAGTTATGGTATTTAGAAAGGGAGGTCAGGTCTTTCAAGTTCACAAAAATGGTTTTATAAAGGAAATAAGGTAGAGATGTTGAAAACAATCAAATCTGTACATCTAATTGCATGTAAAAAGATTTTGGGTGTCAGCTTGAGGACTCGGAACACAATGGCATAATTATGGTGAGACCGGAAGATACCCTTTATATATAGATAGCACTGTATCTACTCTTCGATACTGGTTTTCCCTGCAGAAATGGACATACCACGTTTACCACACCAAGCATATTTAATGCAGCATAATTCAGCACTAAAGGTTGAAGCAGAGAGACAGTCAAAAGTTAATAACTGGGTGTTATCTATTAAAGCGTGTGTTTAGACAGATATGTTTTGTCGGAGGTATATATAAATGGAATGATTGGAAATTACAAATGTTTTTTGAGAATATTCAAATGAAGAATGATAGATTGTTTTCAACAGACATGGGAATCCAAGATTAAGGACAAT
>JADBJO010014043.1:0-2500 GCA_016801955.1 Conus betulinus | reverse complement strand
TTTTTGGGGGGGGGGAGGGGGAGGGGGGGGGGGGGCGTGGGCAGGGGGACAAAACAGGTCTATTTTGTTACTGTCACCAGAAGACGGTTGGTGTTTTTCTGCGTGTGTTGGGTCAGAGCTAACACTACTCAACACCACCAGAACGGTAGAATCAGAGTGTCTTCCTTGGTAGGTTGAAGGGGTGTTCACGGTGCCCTGTGACTGGGGCTGGATGTTTGGTGGACGTCGGAATGAACGCCATTGGGGGTAATATCCCCAAAGGGTACAAAAGAGTTAGTTTATAAGAAAAAAAAAAACATAAAAAAAAACACCTGTACTCTGATGTTAGACTGCTTTGACTGGACTGCGCTTGAAGCATGTTACTGACCTGCATCATGTTCTGTTTGACCGCGCTTCGAGCATTTTGCTGGACTAGGCAATGTTGAAATAGTCTGTGCTTTTAGCATTTTGTTGGACTGCATAACGTTCTACCAGACTCAACCTGAGGCATTTAGTTGGACTTACAATGATCTCCTGAGCTGAACCTGCAACATTATGTTGGTTGGGCTGCATAATGTTTTTTAGGTTTCACCAGTGGCATACTGTTGGGTGTGGTGTTCTACTACTCTAAATCAGTTACATTTTGTTGCAATGTGTGATTTGTTTTTTCCTAAGCTCAACCTGTATTTTGTTTTTGGAATTATTCAAAGTTTTCTAGGCTGGGTCTGTAATGTTTTGTTAGATTATATGATGTTTTCATACTGTATGTGTAACATTTTGTTGTATTATGTCGAAGTTTTTCTAGACTATACCTGTAACATTTTGTCGGATTATGTTTTTTTTTCTAGACTGTACCTGTAACATTTTGTCAGATTATTTGATGTTTTTTTCTAGACTGTACCTATAATGTTTTGTCAGATTATATGAAGTTTTTCTAAGCTGTATCTGTAACATTTTGTCAGATTATATGTTTTTCTAGACTGTTCCTGTAACGTTTTGTCAGATTATATGATGTTTTTTCTAGACTTCCTGTAACAGTTTGTCAGATTATGGAATGTTTTTTTTTTTTAGCTGTACCTGTAAGATTTTGTCAGATTACATGTTTTTTTTAGGCTCCGCCTGTTGCATTTTGTTGGATTATAATTTTATGATGTTGTTTTTTGTTTCTGGGCTGCAACTTGCATTTTTTTTTTCTTTTAGATTGTACGTTTTTCTGGGCTGCGCCTGTTGCATTTTGTGGATTATATAATGAATGTTTTTTTTCTGGGATGTGACTGTTGAATTTTTTTTTTTGGTATTATGATACTTTTCTGGACCGCACCTGTTGTATTTTGTGGGATTATACAATATTTTTCTCTTTGCCTGCGACGGTAGCATTCCTTTTGTCTTATAATGTTTTTCTGGCTGCGTCTGTTGAACTTTGTTGGATCATACAGTGTTTTCTTCTGGCCTGCCCCTGTTGATACAATGATCTCCTGAGCTGAACCTGCAGTGTTATGTTGGTTGGGCTGCATAATGTTTTCTGGGTTTCACCCAGTGGCATACTGTTGGGTGTGTGTTCTACCACTCTGAATCCTTAACATTTGTTTGTGTCATTTTTTTTGTCCTAAGCTGGACTTGTATTGTGTTTTTTTTGGATTATGCGGTGTTTTCAAAGACTGTACCTGCAACATTTTGTCAGATTATATGATGTTTTCTGGACTGTACCTGTAACATTTTGTCAGATTATATGATGATTTTTCTGGACTGTACCTATCAAATTTTGTCAGATTATATGACACCTGAACATTTTCTAGACTGTACCTGTAACATTTTGTCAGATTATTATATGATGTTTTTTCTAGACTGTACCTGTAACATTTTGTCAGATTATTATGATGTTTTTCTAGACTCTACCTGTAACATTTTGTCAGATTATTTATGGATGTCTTTCTAGACTCTACCTGCAACATTTTGTCAGATTACATGATGTTTTTTCTAAGCTGTGCCTGTAACATTTTGTCAGATTATATGATGCTTTTTCTAGGCTGTACCTATCAAATTTTGTCAGATTATATGATTTCTAGGCTGTACCTGTAACATTTTTGTCAGATTATATGATGTTTTTCTAGACTGTACCTGCAGCATTTTGTCAGATATATGATGTTTTTTTCCAGACTGTACCTGTCATAATAGTTTTTCTAGGCTCCACCTGTTGCATTTTGTTGGATTACATCATGTTTTTTTTTCTGGCTGCGCCTGTGCATGGATGAAACCACGTTGGTCCAAACAGAATTCAGCCTGGCTGTTTGTCCGGAGACCCTGAAATCAGGAAAAGTACAGGCTGGTTTTTTTCCCTGCATGTTTTGGTAAACCTGCGTCCTGGTTACTCCATCCTGTCCAGGTTTTTCTTTTCCAAACTGATCATGCCCTTTGTCATTTTGCTGAGAGCTTGTGCAAATAATGCTTCAGCAATAGTCATGATACCACATTTGTTGAGCCTGATGAAGTACATCTGCAACTGGTGCTAATTTTCAAACAC
>JADBJO010014042.1:66606-75990 GCA_016801955.1 Conus betulinus | reverse complement strand
AAAGAATCGGGGTAGGACGGCGTCAGAGGGGTTATGGACTGACGACAAAAATTACTAGAAGAAATGCTGCTGCTGCTACTACTACTACTACTACTATTGCTGCTGGTGATGATGATAATATCAATAATGGTTATTATGATAGTGATGAGAGCAATAACGTAAACTTCTGTCCATAGCGCCAGTAGCCGATGTGATGAAGAAGCACACAATGATCTGCTATGATATTTCATTGGGGCCAGTAGCCGATGTGATGAAGAAGCACACAATGATCTGCTATGATATCTCATTGGGGCCAGTAGCCGATGTGATGAAGAAGCACACACAGTGATCTGCTATGATATTTCATTGGGGCCAGTAGCCGATGTGGTGAAGAAGCACACAATGATCTGCTATGATATTTCATTGGGGCCAGTAGCCGATGTGGTGAAGAAGCACACAATGATCTGCTATGATATTTCATTGGGGCCAGTAGCCGATGTGTGATGAAGAGCACACAATGATCTGCTATGATATTTCATTGGGCCAGTAGCCGATGTGATGCCGACACCTGTGCTATGCCACCCCTTACTGTTACCTGTGCCACCCTTCCTTCACTTTCCCACCCCACCCTCTTCCCTTCCACCCGACTTGCCTTTTCAGAAATGGAAGATGTCGGGTGGCTTTCTCCCCTTTCATGCTGTCCCGCATCATCTCCAACCCCAAGTCCTCACAGATAGTTTTTTTTTTTTCTATTCCCTATTTCTAAACTGTTTTTTGTCTCCGTTTTCTTCTCTCTCTCTTTTTTTTTCAGCCGCTGTGCCCTGTTCTTTAATCTGTGTTTTGAACAGTCTGGATACTTTTTTCATTCACCCCATAGGAATGGAATGGACCGGGGGTGGAGTGGGGGTGGTGAGGATCTTTCAGGGTAGATTTTGCCCGTCTTCTAGAAATCCGATGTTAGTAATTTCATCTTTGAGTTTGCCTGCCTTCTTTTCAAATTTGGGTTGAAATTTTTTCAGTGTTGTTGCCAACCATTTTTTCTGTATTTGTGGTCAGTTCATCTTCCTGTGGTCTGAAAAGCATTTTTTTTTCATGCTAAACTTTATAGATGCCAGTTTGTCCTTGTGATGTGGTGACAGACAGTGAGAGTGGAACGACTGGAACAGGCACTGGCTGTCCATTCTGCGGTGCTGTGTTCATTCATTAGGTATTTTCATATCTCTTTGTTGCATGAAATGATCTCAAAAGGATTTTGTAATCGTCTTTTGAAGGAAAATATATCGGAGCGAAGTTATCAGTGGTCGGTGCACTTAACATGGCCTGGTTTTATCTAAACCGTATGGAAATCTGAGTTTTCCCTTGATAGGAGTTATTTCTTGGTTTTGTTGTTTATTGTTGTTTGTGTTTTAGCTTGTTTGTTTGCTTGCGTTTGTTTGTTTGTATTTGGTGCGTGTTGGCGCCCTGGAAATGCTCTCTGTAGTCTGCTGGAGCTGCAGTGAAACAGATACTGTCTGTGCCAGTCTCCAATACGGCCATTTCAGTTTCGTTTCTTGCCATGAGTAATTTTGTTTTTCTCAAAGCACTCACATTTTCGCTTGGTGATTGAGGTGCCGGTATGCCAAGACTTTGTTGTTTTTTCGCCATGTATCAGGACGGGCACGGATTGACCAACGCCTTCCTTCATTCGTGTCCAGCCATCCAAAGTCCGATGATGTCTGGACCTGCTGTTTAACGTTTGTGAAAGACATTTCTCTAAACTGAAATATTTATTAAACACGGGTGTGCAAGCGTGCACCTGAGTGCGCAACACACACACACACACACACGCGCGCGCGCGCGCGCGCGCGCGCGCGCACACACACACACACACACACACACACACACACACACACACACACACACACACACACACATGCGCGCGCACACACACACACACATACGCGTGCACACACACACACACACACACTCATACACGCGCACGTGTGTGTGTGCACGCGCGCGCGCACACACACGCACGCACGTGTGTGCGCACACGCACGCACACACACACACACACACACACACACACACACACACACACACACACACACACACACACACACACAGAGTGTCCTGACCGTTTTTCTCTGTTCTACGCTCCACGTGCTATGTTCACTTCTTGCGTGACATTTAAGAGTTCACTTTGGTTTAGCTCCCTGTATTATAGATCAACAAACAGGCTGCCGTATATGCGCCCCCTAACTCACCGTTTCATTTCTGGAGGTAGTAAACGCCGTACACTTTTCTTTTACAGTGACCAAGTTTCTTGACGTGGTTGAGTTAGCCTGTCTTTCTGAGTTCTTCAGGCTTTGTGCTGTTCACTCTTTCTGAGTGTAACCAAAGTGCAGCTCATGTTATTTCGTTGCCGTTACGTGAACACACTTCGCCTGCGACACTGCTCTGATGATTCAACAGTTCACACCCGATCCAGGTTCGGTGTGAGGTCATGTTCAGATTGAGCGTCAACACTCACCAAGGTGGCAGGGCAGACGTCACCACTCACCAAGGTGGCAGGGCAGACGTCACCACACTCACCAAGGTGGCAGGGCAGACGTCAACACTCACCAAGGTGGCAGGGCAGACGTCAACACTCACCAAGGTGGCAGGGCAGACGTCAACACTCAGCAAGGTGGCAGGGCAGACGTAAGACTCACCACTCAGCAAGGTGGCAGGGCAGACGTCAACACTCACCAAGGTGGCAGGGCAGACGTCACCACTCACCAAGGTGGCAGGGCAGACGTCACCACTCACCAAGGTGGCAGGGCAGACGTCACCACTCACCAAGGTGGCAGGGCAGACGTCACCACTCACCAAGGTGGCAGGGCAGACGGGATAACGGCAACAGGAAGGCCGGTCAGAGGGGCGGGGAATGGACGGGATGAGGGGGGAGGTAGAGGGTGTATCAACACCACACCAGTACCACCAGAACATCAATACATGAAGCCTCAGGTATATCACACCACACCAGTACCACCAGAACATCAATACATGAAGCCTCAGGTATATCAACACCACACCAGTACCACCATCAATACATGAAGCCTCAGGTATATCAACACCACACCAGTACCACCAGAACATCAATACATGAAGCCTCAGGTATATCAACACCACACCAGTACCACCAGAACATCAATACATGAAGCCTCAGGTGTATGTGAACTCGTCTTACAGCAGCCGAAGTGCTTTACCCTGAGCTTACTATATAACGGGGTGGGTATGAGTATTGATGGGAATGGGTGGGGATGGGGTTCCTGATACAACTATGCTGATTCACGTTGATTAAAGAAATCCTGGCCTTTAGAAAAAAAACATTGATCCATGCGCGAGTTTGGTCTCGACGTTAACAAGTTTTTTTTTTTTTTTTTTGTTTTTTTGTTTTTTTTTTTTGTTTTTTTCCGGCCCTCATATAGTTTACGTTTGATCCACTCACAATATATCAGTTTAGATGGATACCGCTCATAACTCTATAAATGCCCCACTATTGCCCCTGCTCCCACTCACTCAGGATATTCTGTTACTCACCACATTTTTTTCTAACTTACTTCCTTTGCTTCTCATTTGCATACTTTCACACCATGTACCAGGGCATTGTACTTGTCAGTCCAGTGTTTCCCTCCACTCCTTACTTTTTCCAGTTCACTCCTTGATGTTGTCCAGAGACCTTTCACTGTATTGTATAACCATGCTGTGGACATGCTGAGAGTTCACTCCTTGATGTTGTCCAGAGACCTTGGACATGCTGAGAGTTCACTCCCATGCTGTGGACATGCTGAGAGTTCACTCCTTGATGTTGTCCAGAGACCTTTCACTGTATGCTATAACCATGCTGTGGACATGCTGAGAGGACTGGACATGCACCACCACCAGTCTCCATCTCTCTCCACTGCTTCCTGCTTCTCCACTGCAGTTGCCTTCTTTTAAATATTTCATGGATTTGAACCCGAGGTCCTTCAGTTTCTCCCCTCCCCCTGGTTTCATATTTAGCCCTTCCATTACTGTCCATACCTCTGTTATACATTGTTATTCATCATGGTTCCATGTTCCCCAGTCTCTTATGTCATGTTGGGTCTTTTCCCCACTAAACCTCCAACCTTTTCGAAGTTCTGCAGTTCCCCCCCCCCCCCCCCCCCCCCCCCTTCCCTTTCATTCTTCTCTGCTTCTCTCTGCCACAAGCACGTTCCTTTTACACTCTGCTAACCTGTTCTTCTGCATTGCCGCGAACTTACGATGCAGTCATTTCCATTGTTACCCCTTTACTTTTCTTTCAGCGGTATTGAACAGTAGGATGGACGTACCATTTACAACTAATCCAGTTCTCCCCTTCCTATCCCGCCCGTTATTTATATCCTTCTTATGTTCTTCTTCCGTCCATCATTCATTCTCTGAAACTCCTTCCTCCTCCAGAGCATCATTCATCAGTTTCATGATCATTTTATCTTCTTCTCCTCACTTCCATTGATCTTCGTTCTACTTTTCTTCACTCGTCCATCATTCATCCTTCTCACGTCCCCAGTTCCCGTTCCATCTGTCAGTTATCATTCTCATGTTCGAATTCAAAAATGTGCACAACGTGTGGAAAAATAGAAGAAAATAAGAATGATTTTAAATTCCGGGTGTATCCTATTGAATTAAGAAGCATTGTTGTCATGAGATCTTTTGACAAAGCACAGGCATTTATAAGGCATTGTCGGACAACAAGGTATTGTCGAGTCGTCTTTTCTGATAATCAAAAGTTGAAGACAGAAAGATGAGACCATACCTGTTCGTTAAAAGACCGAATTCATATATCACATACAAGGAATTTAAAGAAGATTTTAGGTTTCTCTTTTCGTTTAAAAGTATTGTTGGTCTTTTTTATTCGTTGATAAAAAATAAATGCTGGAAGATCGTTTCGAAAAAGCCTGGGAAACAAAAAAAAAAAGTATATTCTCTCTCTCTCTCTCTCTCTCTCTCTCTCTCTCTCTCTCTCTCTCTCTCTCTCTCTCTCTCTCTCTCTCTCTCTCTCTCTCTCTGTCTGTGTGTGTGTGTGTGTGTACAATACGCGCGTCTTGCGTGCGCGCGCGCATAGTTGAATATGTGCATGTGTGCCTGCGCACGTGCGTGTGGCTGTATATGTATATGTGTGCGGGGCGCGCACGCGTGCGTGCGTGCATGTGTGTGTGTGTGCGTGTGTGTTCATGTGTACGCGCGCGTTGTGTGTGTCTGTGTGAGTGTGTGTGTGTGGCGTGGTTGTATGTGTATATATTGATGCGTGTGTGCGCGCGTAGATGTATATGGTCATGTATGCTTGCGTGCGCGCGAACGAGCGCTTCCGCTTATGTGTATACACAAATGTGTGCGCGTAAGTGCCTGTTTGTGTGTAGTTTGTGTGTCCGCGAGCGCGCGTGTGAGTGTGGGGGGGGGGGGGGGGGGGGGGGGGGTGTGTGTATGAATGAATCATTTTTTCGTGCATCCATGTGAATTGGTGTGTTTGTGGAGGAGTGACAGTACAGGGGAAAAGATGGGGGTGGAGAGGTGTAGAGGGAAGGGGGCGGGGACACAGTGTGTGTTTGTCATTTTTCAAATGAAATAAGTTTCTGCTGCTTTAACAAATTGTACTGCACCCGAATGACTTTACCAAACATGGTTTAGCCACATGATTTTCTTGTGTTTTTTTTTTTTTTTTTTTTTTTTTTTTTTTTTTGTTTTTTTTTTTTTGCACAATGCTGGGAATAAGGCTAAACTTGGTGTCAGTCGTGGTGTTCTGGCTAACTGTTTCTTTCAGAATGAAGTAAATTGTCAAAAGCTAATCTTTTTTTATTCGAAGTCTTTTTATCTTGAATTCAGAAACAAAGTAGACTCTGGCAACGAATATCTGAAAAGACCTAGACACACGTTGTCTGTTTCCAGCCAGTTAGAAAGTATACCAGTAAACTGGACAACAAATGCAGTGTTGTTATTTCATGTGTTTCATGAGGTCCCACAGTGCCTGTCATGCCTCACTGAGAGAACCGATTTTTTCAGATTTGATGATGATTAGTATTGCACTGACGACAGGCGAAACATTAACATTTCGTCAGCTAAGAAATATAACAACGTAAACATTTAATTTTCTGAGACTCGAGAACAAACTAAAGCCGTGTGTTCAAATCATTAAAAAAAAATTAACAGATGGCTCAATCCTGTAATCTCGCAAACGTTCTGGATTTAAGAAATCATTCTAAAATATAAGAATAATTTTGTCTTGGTGTCATTAATATTCAGCTTCTTTTTCCTAGGTCCGAGTGAAGTCATCGGGGCATCGCACTGAAGAACTGTTCACCAGATTCCTCCAATTCTGTCGGTTGTGTTCGGAGGCCCTGGTCTCTACAGATGTTTCCCTGTCCATTCTGCAATGTTGTCAGTCCGTGTGTTGTTTCTGTCTTCTCTCTGGTCTCTACAGATGTTTCCCTGTCCGTTCTGCAATGTTGTCAGTCCATGTGTTTCTGTCTCTCTCTCTGGTCTCTACAGATGTTTCCCTGTCCGTTCTTCTCAATGTTGTCAGTCCATGTGTTTCTGTCTTCTCTCTCTGTCTCTCTACAGATGTTTCCCTGTCCGTTCTGCAATGTTGTCAGTCCATGTGTTTCTGTCTTCTCTTCTCTCTGGTCCTCTACAGATGTTTCCCTGTCCATTCTGCAGTGTTTGTCAGTCCGTGTGCAATGTTTCTGTCTTTTCTGTCTTCTCTCTGGTCTACAGATGTTTCCCTGTCCGTTCTGCAATGTTGTCAGTCCATGTGTTTCTGTCTTCTCTCTGGTCTCTACAGATGTTTCCCTGTCCGTTCTGCAATGTTGTCAGTCCATGTGTTTCTGTCTTCTCTCTGGTCTACAGATGTTTCCCTGTCCGTTCTGCAATGTTGTCAGTCCATGTGTTTCTGTCTTCTCTCTGGTCTCTACAGATGTTTCCCTGTCCGTTCTGCAATGTTGTCAGTCCATGTGTTTCTGTGTCTTCTCTCTGGTCTCTACAGATGTTTCCCTGTCCGTTTCTGCATGTTGTCCATGTGTTCCTGTCTTCTCTCTGTGTGTTCTGTCTGTCTCTCTGGTCTCTGGTCTCTACAGATGTTTCCCTGTCCATTCTGCAATGTTGTCAGTCCATGTGTTTTCTGTCTTCTCTCTGGTCTCTACAGATGTTTCCCTGTCCATTCTGCAATGTTGTCAGTCCGTGTGTGTTTCTGTCTTCTCTCTGGTCTCTACAGATGTTTTCCCTGTCCGTTCTGCAATGTTGTCAGTCCATGTGTTTCTGTCTTCTCTCTGGTCTCTACAGATGTTTCCCTGTCCGTTCTGCAATGTTGTCAGTCCATGTGTGTTTCTGTCTTCTCTCTGGTCTCTACAGATGTTTCCCTGTCCGTTCTGCAATGTTGTCAGTCCATGTGTCTGTCTTCTCTGTGTCTTCTGTCTTCTGTCTCTCAATGTTCTACAGATGTCTTTCTCCCTGTCTACAGAGGTTTCCCTGTCCATTCTGCAATGTTGTCAGTCCATGTGTTTCTGTCTGTCTTCTCTCTGGTCTCTACAGATGTTTCCCTGTCCGTTCTGCAATGTTGTCAGTCCATGTGTTTCTGTCTTCTCTCTGGTCTCTCTCCTTCAACACTTTCCTGGATGATGACTTTAGCGGGGCCGTTGGATCTTGATGACAATGCCGACCCAGTTTCTGTGTTTTGCTGGTGTTTGCAAATCTTCGTGTGGCGCGACGTGTTGTTTGATGGTCTGGCGCTCTTCTTCAATGGTGACATGATCAGTGTATCTGATGTACAGTATCGTGCAATGACTTGTTCAATGGTGACATGATCAGTATATCTGATGTGATGTATAGTATCGTGCAATGACATCTCATTTCTATGGCTGGGTTTTATGTTCCAGGTCCATGTCGCGTCTGTATATAACCATAGGTAGTGTGCCAGATTCGGATTTGCAGATGGCAGTTTCTATATCAGCTGCTGCCTTTCCGCCATGTTCAGGTGTTCTGCAGAGATGTTGAAAAAGCTTGCAGCTTTGCCATGTTTCAGCGACTTTCCTGCTATTATGATTTTCCTCGACAGAGTGTTGGAAAATATCTCCATTCCATGAATTCTGAACTGTTCTTCTGCCGTTAACCATTCACCAGTCTCGAGTTCATTCAATCAGTCATCAGTCTCACGATGTTTTCTTTTTGTCCCAGGCCCATCATTCATTGATCGTTCTGGCGTTCTCTTCTTCCCCTCCGATCCATCATGGATTCTTCTCTAGTCGTTGTCGTCGTCTCCTCTCACCGTCATTCATGACCACGTTCTCCACTTTTTCTCCAGTCCACCGTTCATGGGTTCTGCGTGTTGCACATCTGTTCCTGTCTGTCATTCCTCCTCACGTACTGCTCATGCCATCTCGTCCATCATTCGTCATTCTGGGTCTTCCTCTCCGTCTCGTTCCACACCCTCTCTCTCTCTCTCTCTCTCTCTCTCTCTCTCTCTCTCTCTCTCTCTCTCTCTCTCTCTCTCTCTCTCTCTCTCTCTCTCTCTCTGTCTCTCTCTCTCTCTCTCTCTCTCTCTCTCTCTCTCTCACTCGACCCACTCTCTTTTTGAGAGAGGGAGAGAGAGAGCGAGGAGAGAGAGAGAGAGAGAGAGAGAGAGAGAGAGAGAGAGAGGGGGGGGGGGGAGAGAGAGAGAGAGAGCGAACCCAAGGCCAAAGACAAAGATACACATGGTTAAAAGAGAAAAAACCATGAGAGAGAGAGAGAGAGAGAGAGAGGCTGGAAAGAGGGGGGGAGAGAGTGAGTGAGTAAAATAAATGATGGGAAAAATATATCAAGACATATTTTGAAAAATTAGTTTTATATTTTTTCACGTATCACTATTTTTTTTCATTCGTCAGTCAGATTCTTTTTCTTTTTTTTTTTTTTCTTTTTTTTTATACTTTTATGCCTTTTTCGAGTTAACTTCATTAAAAAAAGTGTTTTTTTTCTTGCAATCAATTATGACTGATCATAATTTCATTCAAATAATTACATGGATACACGTCTATGCACACACCGTCCGCGGCGCGCGCACCCGCCCCCCCCCCCCCCCACCCCCACACACACACACACACACATACACACGCGCGCGCGCGCACACACACACACACACGCACGCACACGCACACACACACACACACACACACACACACACACACACACACACACACACACACACACACACACCACACACGCCACACACACACACACACACTTCGAACAAAATTTAGCAAAAATGTTACATGTATGTGTGGAGAAAGTCTTGGAGTTGAACGTCTATTAATTCACTGTCAAGAGCAAAAAAGGTTTACAAATCTGGTGACGACACTCCATCTCATGGATCCGGTTCCCTGTCTCTATCTA
>JADBJO010014042.1:5000-17764 GCA_016801955.1 Conus betulinus | reverse complement strand
CACGCTTTGGACTCGTCCCGTCGTGTTTATCTGTTTTTTGTCAGCCCTCTGTCTTTGTGTCATATTTTGTATGTTTTTAAGAATAATTTCAGTATTTCATCCCATTGTGAAAAAGGGATGAGCTGCTTGATAGTTATTTTCCAGTAAATTTTGAATTGCCCTGTACACGTATTGATCGTCGCTGCAGGGCGTTGACCCTGTTTGTCTCAGAAGGCCCGGATCCACCTCTGGACACCCCTGGAGGTCTGTCACGTCCACCCCTCCCATCTTCTGGAACTGATGACGTGGGACCGGGACTTCTTCAACGCTGCTGTTCTGGCTGATCCATGTGGCCCTGGATGTGGGACAATTTAGCTGACCGTGCGTCGCAGGAACTCGGACTTGGGTGATGTCTAAGTGTATTCGTGCTGTGTTGTGTTGCCGTGGACGTGGGACTGAAATAGGAGTGAATTACATGCAGGCTGGCATGGTTGACGAGGAAATGGTGAAGTCTGGCTGTTTTGGAGTGACTGAGTGGAAATGGTTGTGATTGCTTTGGTGGTGTGAAGGTTTTTTGACCTGTCTTGAATCTTATTTAGTCTGTCTCTCCTCTATCGTTCTTCTTTCATTATGAAATTCTTTAATTAGTTGGGCTGGTAGTGGGAGTCCGGGGGGAAGGAGGTTTTTTTCTTGGGCTTTTGGGTCATTTTGTTCCATAGGTAACTTAGAACTGATAGGTTCTTTCCCCTCTTCTTTACCATTCTATTCTCACTTGGTCTCTCCTCTGTCTTCAGTCTTCTTTGGTTAGGCCTCTCTCCCCATATGGAATGAATGAGTATTGTCGATTTATAATTAATAAACTTTATTGTCTTTGTAAATCCTTGGGTGGTCTGGTTGAGTGAGTGTTTGGGTGTTTGCTATCAGTTATTGCCAGTGTCGAATTTTCCCCTTTGTCTTTCCCCTCCCTTACAAGGTCCTTAACCTTGACATCATGGTGGAGATGCGGGGTAATGAGGGATGTAATTCGACACTTGGCAGGATATTGGCGGCACCCAGCTCTCGCTTTGTCCGGGGCGCTCTGGAATTGTGTTGTGTGTGTGTTCGTTCGTCCGGTCCCTTAGTTTGTAGTGGGTGGTTGGCTGGGTGGGGCCCTAGAGTGTAAGGGGGTCCCCAGGGGCGGACCAGGTTGGGACTGTTGGGGGGGGGAGACCCGTGTTTTTCGTCGTCGCGGTCGCCGGCACTCCCGTTCTGTCCGTCCGTTTCCGTGTTGTAGTATAGTGTTTCGTACTCCGCTAGTTTCCGCCTTCTGTCTTCCGTGCGGCCTCCTGGTTGTATCTAGTGCATGACTAGAGGTTGGGTGGAGATAGTTGGTGGGTGACATCGTTTTTCTTTGTGCAGAGTCGTCGATGTCAGTATTTGTGCTGACTTAGGTTTGCGGTTGTTTGGCAGTACCCGAGTTGCTGAGAGTAGTGAGGTGAGTATAGGTAGGTCGACCTGCCTCCTGCCATAGTAGCTAGTCCTCTTGCTCTCTGGTGTTAGTGGTTTGGCCCTGTGTAAGGATCCTCTTATGCTTATTTAAAAAAAAAAAAATTCTTCGTACTTTTGTGATCTTTGGTAAAAGGGAGTATCCCCTTCTTTTTTTTTTTTTTTTAAAGTCTTTTCGATTTCATTTGCATAGTTCTTTTGAATAAAAATGCCTGTTACTGGTAGTTAGGTTTTTTTTTTCAATTCATGCCTAGTGTGAGTGTGTGAATTGGTGTGGGAGGAATAAAGCTGTCAGTGGTGTGTATGGATAGAAACACTATTTAGGTTAAAGGTGTTTTTTCCACTGTGCCTCTGTTGCTTTAGCTTTTCCCCCCTCCCCACCTTCACACCTATCGGCACCCCAGGTAGAGTGGAGACCTTGTTTGACCCAGTCGCCTACCGCCTCCGCATTCCGTCTCTTCTCTGCACGTGTTTTTCGGGTTTAGTGACAGGTCGCTGCATCTTTTTCCGCTCCTCATGGGTGTGGCACGCGCTGCTGCTGTTTGGCGAACAGATGTAAGGTCGTGAGGTTATTGACCCGACTAGCGGTTCGTTTTTGTTTCTGTTGCCGTCGTTTGTGTAATGTTAGTCCTTCACTGATAGCGAATCATATTGTCAGTTCGTGGCAATTCTCGGTTTATCAGTGGACAGTTCGTCTGTCAAGCCCAAGTTTAAGATTGTGCTTCCGGCACTTTCGGGCGTGAGTTTTTGTCGCGTTTTCTTTTTTATATTTAGTTTAAAAAAAAATTAATTGCTTTACTTCCCTTCTTGCATGCCAGCTGTCAGTAAAGGTATAGAGCGGTGATTTCCAGTCAGGCTGGTTGGCCCACTTTGAGTGTTTGAAGGAAGTTGTTTTCACCTGTAGATAGCAGTTTTACTCATTGTGGTTTGGCAGGCGAGATCGTGGCCGGACTTGGATAACTTTGAGAGTTTTCGCTTTTTGTTCTTTTAGATGTCGGTTGGATATAGTTGATTGATTATTCGATTATATCATTTTTCACTTACGGTGTTAGAAGTTTGGTACTTTCGGTCAGTTGCGTTTATCCTTGAAGACACACCCACATTTGGGGTCGTGGGTGGTGTGTCGATTTACTGGTGGTACTTAGGTTGTGGTGTCACCACTTCAGTGTCGTAACTATACCTGGCAAAGAGGCACTTGGTTTCGCCTTTGATCTCTTTGATCTCTTTTCGCTCTGTGCTGTTGGGTGCACATTGATTTTATACTCGGGTGTCGTATTTGTTTGTCCGTGCTTACTTTTCGTGCCCCAGGGAAGGGCACTTTTCACTTTGTCGTTTTGTGGCTGTAGTGGGTCTGCTATCCTTAGCTGTGAGATCCTTCAGCGTTGTTTGAACTTATTTGGACATTGATTTGTTTAGTGATTTGAAGTCTCCATACTTTATAGGTTTCCATCTTCCTGGTGTGTAGGAGGGTCAAGGTGACTTAACTGTAGGTATTCCATTGCCAGCGTGGTTGAACGTGTTTGTCTTTTCTCTTTTGTTTTAGGCTAATCTTATTCCATTGTCTACAGCTGTGGCATATCGAGGGATTGTAGCCCTTTGACGGATAGTCCTTGTCTTCAATTACCTTGTGGTTTTTCTTCCCCATTTTCTTTCTTGACATCGCGGTGTGCATTCTTCGAGCTTTGCAAAATGGCAGAAGGGGAGGATCGCAGAATGACCCGATCTCGTGTGGCGATGGGTGTGCTACCAGGCATGGCCACACCTGTGGACCGCCGCACACAACTCAGGTTACCACTGGTCCCTCTACCCAAGTTGTTTTCTCTGCGGGTGGTACTCAGCCACCTGTGACTACTTCCCCTTCAGTCATCGTTGACAGGTCCCCTCCTGGATCGCCGTCCCTTCGCGGGCCACCTCTACCGACCTCACATCGCCGCCCACTTCACCATCCTATCGAGGAGCTTCGTTATGGGCCCTCGCCTGTTCCTCCTCGTTTTCTAGGGCCTGTACCTCCAGATCCCTTTGTCGTTATGAGGATGGAGAAAGAAGAGAGGGAAGCTAAAGAAAGGCGTGAAAAAGAAGAGAGGGAAGCTAAGGAGAGGCGTGAAAAAGAAGAGAGGAGATTGGAGAGGGGGAGGAGAGGGAGGGAAGAGAGAAAGAGGAAAGAGATGGAGATGGAAGAGAGAGAGGGAGAGAGAGGAAAGAGATCGTCAGTGAGAGAGACCAGTGGAGGAGGAGGTTGGAGAGAGAGAAAGAATGGAGAGAGAGGAGAGAAGAGAAAAGAACAGAAGGATAGGCTTGCGAAAGAAGAGGCTCAGAGACAGGTGGAACTGGATTTTCAGGCAAGACTGGAGGAGGAGGAGAGAAATAAGATCCGCGCAGAATTTCTGGAACAACTGTCTGTTCACTCGGAAGGAGAGACTCATGATCTGTCGCAGAACACTGGAACTCCTCGACGTGTCATAGGGAACGCGCAGACACTCGAACAGCCGCCGTTGGCTCCACCTAAGCTCCGCATGCCAGTGTATCATGCGAGTGAATCTATAGACACGTACATTGAACACTTCGAGATTGTAGCGGAGGCTTACCAGATGTCGGACGAGAAAAAGGCCCTCTACCTGATTGGGAACTTAACTGGAAAGGCCAAGGAAGCATTTACGGATATCCCACGCGGTGCCAGTTACACTGAACTGAAGGCTGCCCTTCGTCGTAGGCTACATATGACTCCAGAGTCATACCGGAAGCAATTCCGTACCATGAAGAAGTCATCTGATGAGACCTTCCATCAGTTTGGAGAGCGCCTTCGACGTACGATGGACTACTGGTTAGAGGCATCAGAGATGAGCGTGAAGGACTGTTTTTCTTACAGAACAGCTTATGAATTCAGTGTCCACTGAGCTTCGTTATAAGTTGGGCGAGACTCGTCCCAAGACGTTCGCCAAAGCCATTAAGGTTGCTGAAGCCTTTGCCGATGCCAGGCGCCACTTCAAAACCTCTAACTTTGGAGGCCCAACGAAAGCTACAGAGCTGGAGGGGAAAGAGTCCAGCTAAACTTCGTCCACGGAAGACGCAAAATCGGGTCAAACAACAAAGTCTCGTAATGGATCTAGGGTCTGCTTTCGGTGTGAGGAGGAGGGACATATAGCGAGAAATTGTCCCACTTGGGGCAAAAAGTCTAAGCAAAATGTTTCCCGGGCCAGTGTTGCTTTTGGAGAGATCGAGGTGACCACACCTACATGCCCCACGTTTCCCTCAGTCGTGTGTGGCAAGGTGGTTGAAGCAATTAGAGACTCTGGTGCTACCGCCGTGTTCGTGGACCAGCGGCTAGTTCCTGAGGATGTTCCCCCGCGGCCAAGACTGCCAGGTTACAGGAGTTGAGTCATCCTTTCAGGCGACTCGTCCCACAGTACTGGTGGAAGTTTCAACTCCTTACTTCAAGGGTAAGGTGTGGGCTGTAGCTCTTCATCAACCTGCCTATTCCCTTCTTATTGGCAACACTGTCAGGTTTGAAAATGGAGAGGACAAGCCAGTTTCTACAGAGCTTCCCCCCGAAGTAGTTGTAGCAGCTGTTACACGTTCTCAGGCCCAGAAGGAAAAGGAAGCTTTAAAAACCCCTCTTGAAACCCTTGTCCTCACATGACACTGTATCTTTGGACCCAGATGCTGTGCTGAACTTACAAAGGACGGATCCAACCCTGAATACTGTGCGAGAGTTAGTGGGCAAGCCCCCAAAGACGTTTTACAACGGTTCGTCCCAGTTTGTAAAACGTCGTGGCCTGATACATAGACGTTACACTACGCCTACTATGACTTCCTCTCAGCTGGTTGTGCCCAAGGCTCTTCGAAATACTGTGCTGCGGTTGGGCCATGATACACCCATGGCCGGTCACCTCGGTGCACGCCGGACTCTCGAGCGAGTCCAACATGACTTTTACTGGCCAGGTATAACACAGGATGTCAGGAAATATTGCCGCACATGTGATATCTGCCAGAGAACTACTCCCAGGGTCGCGCAACGTTAGAGTCCCCCTCGAATCTGTACCTCTCGTCACTACGCCTTTCAGCAAAGTCGGAGTCGACTTGATTGGACCATTGGACATGGAAGAGGCCCATAACTTTATCGACGATTTGCTCTTGGCTTCTAAGGATTGGACAAGTCATCTGGGATCACTCAGGACTCTGTTTGAGCGTCTGCGCCAAGTGCAACTGGCGGCCCGTCCTACCAAGTGTCTGATAGGTGAAGCAGAGATCCTTCCTAGGCCATGTGATTGGTCGCGGATACATGCTGCCCGAGCAGGACAAGGTACAGAAGATTCAGGATGCTCGACCTCCAAAAACCAAAAAAAGAGCTAAGGTCCTTCTTAGGGCTTGTCGGTTATTACAGGAAGTTTATTCCCTATTTTGCAGATATGGCCAAACCTCTTACCGACAAGATTGGAGCTAAGAAGCCAGAGACTTTGAAATGGGATTCCAAAGACACAGAGGCATTCGAGTCACTCAAAACTGCCTTGATCCAGCAGCCTGTCCTTCAGTTGGCTGATCCAACGAAACCCTATGTCCTTAGGACTGACGCGTCGAGCACAGGCTTGGGAGCAGTCCTACTTTTCAAGACCAGGGAAGAGGCCTACTACCAGTTGCCTACGCCAGTAAAAAGTTGGTAGGAGCTGAACTGAAATACCATACTATCGAGCAAGAGTGTCTCGCTGTGGTTTGGGCAACTCGGCGCTTTTACCCATACCTATACGGACGAGAATTTGTCCTAGAAACCGATCATCACCCTCTGGCCTACCTCCATCGCATCCGCCCAGTTAGTCGTCGCCTCATGGGCTGGGCCATTGAGCTCCAGAGTTTGGAGTTCACATTTCGACATATTCCTGGTAAAAACAATGTCGAAGCTGACTACCTCAGTCGGATGTCATGAGAAAAATTTTCTGTCTGGAAGAGCAGTTCGTGCAGTTCGTCTTACTGACAAGGACGAAGGGATTTTTACAATTGTGTACATTTGGCGGTAAGATACCCTTAGTATAAATAATTTGCTTCACTTTTACCCGGTAGGTTGCGGGGGCTGCAGCAAACTGTGCCTCAGTGGCACAGTCTTTTTCAGTGGGGGGTATTGTCACGGACGGTCGCCAGCCTACTCAGCCTTGCTTTAGCAGTGTGAAACCACCCTTAGCAGTTGGCTGATCCAACGAAACCCTATGTCCTTAGGACTGACGCGTCGAGCACAGGCTTGGGAGCAGTCCTACTTCAAGACCAGGGAAGAGGCCTACTACCAGTTGCCTACGCCAGTAAAAAGTTAGGGAGCTGAACTGAAATACCATACTATCGAGCAAGAGTGTCTCGCTGTGGTTTGGGCAACTCGGCGCTTTTACCCATACCTACCTATACGGACGAGAATTTGTCCTAGAAACCGATCATCACCCTCTGGCCTACCTCCATCGCATCCGCCCAGTTAGTCGTCGCCTCTCATGGGCTGGGCCATTGAGCTCCAGAGTTTGGAGTTCACATTTCGACATATTCCTGGTAAAAACAATGTCGAAGCTGACTACCTCAGTCGGATGTCATGAGAAAAATTTTCTGTCTGGAAGAGCAGTTCGTTCGTGCAGTTCGTCTTACTGACAAGGACGAAGGGATTTTTTACAATTGTGTACATTTGGCGGTAAGATACCCTTAGTATAAATAATTTGCTTCACTTTTACCCGGTAGGTTGCGGGGGCTGCAGCAAACTGTGCCTCAGTGGCACAGTCTTTTTCAGTGGGGGGTATTGTCACGGACGGTCGCCAGCCTACTCAGCCTTGCTTTAGCAGTGTGAAACCACCCTTAGCAGTGTCTGCTGGTTTCACACGAGACTGTCACCATTTTGGCTGTCAGTGGAAGGGTTTGGCGTGCTGTCCGTGTATTTTTTTTTTTTTTGCATCCCCCACTGCATTTTTCTTTTCCACTTCTTGTGTTGGGTGACAGGAGTGTGGCTGAGCGGTTTTGTGCTGCCTGCACGTGTTTTTCGTTAAGTTTGTGTCAGTACAGTTTAACTCTGGCGGAGAGGTAGTGTTCACGAGTTCAGGGTTGGAGGAAGGAGGCAAGAGAGTGAAGTGGCACTCGGATTTCAACGTTGAGTCGAGTGGGATCGCTGTCCCAGTGCAGTGGGGTCATTTTTGTCTGCTTCGGTGCAGATCAGCGGCTGGTCCTTACCCTTTTGGGTTGGAGGAAACCGCTGCGTGTTTGGGGGAATCTCTGTTCCCAACCACTGGCACATCTTCCCTTTGGTCGCCCCAGACCGGTTTCCCTTGGTGGGGAACGGCTGAACAGCCCCTGGGTTCTTCGCTGGGCCAGGAGCTGACCAGCATCTACTACCTCTTCATCTCCCCCTTTCACCCGCCGTTTTTGGAGTTTTTCGTACTCGGTTATTTAGCAAGCAAGTTTTTTTTGTTGTTTTTTTTTTTTTTTTTTTTTTTTTTTTTTTTACAAGTTTAAGTTCATGGTTAGAACATTCTTTATAGTTCTTGTGTGTTGTTACCTTTACTGGTAACGTTTTCCTTAGATACAAATTCTCCCCCGTTTTATTAGGTTTCCTGGGCACCTTTGGAAAAGGTACAAACCTTGGTGACCAAGTCAAGTTTTTGCACTCCTACGTAGCCAGGAATCCAGTCAGAAGGGGTCTTAATTTGTCTTTGGGGAGAAATTAGTCTGTTTTTGGTTAGATTAAGGTTCTAAGACTGGGTTCCTTATTCATATGTCTATATTGTCTATTCTTTCCTTCTCTTATAGTTAGCTGTCTTTAATTGACAAACACTCGGGACGAACGCATCACGCTAATTGGAGTGCCTGTGTGACTAAGATTAAGTCGGAAAATAAGGGGTCTCCTATCCCGACGCCCACGCTTTGGACTCGTCCCGTCGTGTTTATCTGTTTTTGTCAGCCCTCTGTCTTTGTGTCATATTTTGTATTGTTTTAAGAATAATTTCAGTATTTCATCCCATTGTGAAAAAGGGATGAGCTGCTTGATAGTTATTTTCCAGTAAAATTTTGAAAACAAGTGGTTAGACTTGATTAAATAGCGTCCCCGCTCACGGTACACACGCATGCGCGCATGCACACCCAGACACACCCCTGATAATTTGCCCTGTACACGTATTGATCGTCGCTGCAGGGGCGTTGACCCTGTTTGTCTCAGAAGGCCGGATCCACCTCTGGACACCCCTGGAGGTCTGTCACGTCCACCCCTCCCATCTTCTGGAACTGATGACGTGGGACCGGGACTTCTTCAACGCTGCTGTTCTGGCTGATCCATGTGGCCCTGGATGTGGGACAATTTAGAGCTGACCGTGCGTCGCAGGAACTCGGACTTGGGTGATGTCTAAGTGTATTCGTGCTTGTGTTGTGTTGCCGTGGACGTGGGACTGAAATAGGAGTGAATTACATGCAGGCTGGCATGGTTGACGAGGAAATGGTGAAGTCTGGCTGTTTTGGAGTGACTGAGTGGAAATGGTTGTGATTGCTTTGGTGGTGTGAAGGTTTTTTGACCTGTCTTGAATCTTATTTAGTCTGTCTCTCCCTCTATCGTTCTTCTTTCATTATGAAATTCTTTAATTAGTTGGGCTGGTAGTGGGGAGTCCCGGGGGGAAGGAGGTTTTGCTTTTCTTGGGCTTTTGGGTCATTTTGTTCCATAGGTAACTTAGAACTGATAGGTTTCTTTCCCTCTTCTTTACCATTCTATTCTCACTTGGTCTCTCCTCTGTCTTCAGTCTTCTTTGGTTAGGCCTCTCTCCCCATATGGAATGAATGAGTATTGTCGATTTATAATTAATGAACTGTTATTGTCTTTGTAAATCCTTGGTGGTCTGGTCTGGTTGAGTGAGTGTTTGGGTGTTTGCTATCAGTTATTGCCAGTGTCGAATTTTCCCCTTTGTCTTTCCGGCATAGGAAGTATGGAGTCTCCTTAAAGGAGCATACTGATGAGAATCCCTTGGAGAAACATAATGACCATGGAAATAGAAGTGATTCATGTTATAGATCAAGGTGGTGTCAAACCATGTACGGAATTTGCTATATGAAAACGGCGCAGAATGCCAACCCGACCTCAGACCAATGGCTACTTTAAAATCTAATATAGTTTGACAGTGCGCGTCGGTCGGAAATCTAACTTTTCCTTCTTGGTTTTCACACCTGCTAGTTTTTCACCCACTTCATGGCACTCAATGTAAGAAAATGCAATGGGAATGTGTCTATCGACAACGATCAATTTGAAACACTTGTTTCGTGATGCCACCAGGCCGTTGCAATCTTCACTACTGAAGGGACAGTCCCCTGTTTCATCCCGTCCGTCATGACATTCAGGGCGCTGGTTACAGTGCAGGTGAGGTTGGAAATCAGAATACCATGGCACAGAACAGTTGAACAGACCATTGGGCAGCTTCACAGGCCCTTTATGCGTAGGAAGTACAGACAGGAACAGTATCATACCAGCATTATCATTCATGTTACAGGGAAACTCAATTTGAAGCTTTGAAGTGTTGATAATGGTAGGTGATAGACAATATAGACGGCATACTCCTTCAGTCTTCAGGAGAGCTGTGTTTGGGGTCTAAGTAGTTCAGTTGTATGCAAGGACACGTTGATGTTCTAAAAGATGTCCATTGAAAGCTTATAACGTACGTCATATTTATTTTCAAATCTTCAACATAGGGCAGTTGTATTCTATCATATCCTATCGCATATGGAGTGATCAAGCATGTGAAATCATTCGTTGATACTTTCACAATAACATCAGAGCGTTTTATTGACTCGATAGTAACTACAATTAGAGGTTTCCCGACGTGTACTATCCACATTTTGTTTGAAGCTGAGACAATAAAACTGTCATTCATGTCGTGAAGATAGCATTCTAAAAGAAACGACATAGGCTCGCCTCTTAGATATACTTCAGTTTTCCAGTGCATGCAATCACCACAGTCATGTGATAGGCGTTGTATACGAGCACGCACATATCTACCATGGGGTACTTGCACATGAAGTATACAGAAGGGAGTGACATGGCCGCACACCCTGTATATGACACCTGGGAGAGCAGCGGACGGTAATGAGGATTCTCCACAGCCAGATGCATTGGCCTGTAGGAATATGATATCCGTGCTGTTTTGACTCAGAAGATACTCCACCACCCGGACATATATCAATGATCCTCAGTTGACCAGGAGTTATGGTAAGGCGTTCAGCGTTACAGGTTTTTTGATGGGATGATATGTCGATACAGACAAAGAAGATTAAACACCTTACTTGCCAAATCATTGTGATGCGAGAAGACAGTCAGGCGACACTGATGGCTGTGGTCAGGTGAAGTGCAGGCAGACCTTCCATTACAAAAATCCTCAAAACCATGTGTTGCTGATAAATTTGTAGACCATGGGTAGATGCTGATCTTTATACCATTTTGTCATGTGATACGATCTATCAAACCAATAAACGAAAAATGGACACAAATACCAAAAGCGACATTAGATCCAAATCAATGAAATAGATTCTAAGTGTTCAACCCAAACTCTCATAGTAACTTAACAATAACACATCCATCCACACAATGAGACAATGTCCAGCCAAGTTGAGGGTTTAAAAGAGGGTGACTGCGGTGGAAGGACAACTAAAAAACAAAACAAAACAAAACAAAAAACGAAAACGACACAAACCCCAAACAAAGAAAAAGATGTAGAGTTTTCAACCGAAACTTTAAAAACATATGCGATCAAACACCCACACTGTGAGACGTTGACGAAGCGCTCCAAGTGGAGTGATTGCAGGTGGAAAGATAACCACAATGCAGAAATGATACAAACCCCAAAACAAAGATACAAATATTCAGTTTTCACCCGAAACTTTAAATACATAAACAATTACACATCTACACTGACTGGCTGATGTGATTCTTAACAGTGGATTGATTGCAGGGGGGAACTGCAACTTGGGCAACAAGAGAATCACCGGGCCGCCAAACGAAGAAACAAATAAAAATTAGAAAGTAAACACAACACTTTCGGACCTTTTGGGTTTTCTTCAGGCCAGATTATGAAACAATAAAACAATAGACTAACAGACAGTCCTTTGTCTCTTTGATCTGGATGCAAAATTATGTCTAAGGTAAACAATTAAAACCATGGAATAGAACTGGGAGGAATGGAATAGAACTGGGAGGGGTAGAGGTTGAAGGAAGGAAAGAAGGCACAGTTTAAGTTGACAACACTAGTCATAATAACATAACAAATGTCAATCTTAAATAAATATCAGCGAACCGCCCAGAGAAACGTGGACAAACGAGTCACAAGACAACACACAACGCGTTTCGACCTCTTAGATCTTCCTCAGGTGAAACAAAGACGGACAAAATAACGAAAATGCACTTAGCTTTGATTTCTTCCGATTGCTTCTGAGTTCAGCGCAAGGAAGGCGTTGAATGAGAACGAGGCTGTCGGAAGGGAAATAATGTGTGAGACAAAGTCGTAATGATGATAACAATATTACTGATAGGGATACTAATAATGGTCAAAATATTATTTTTAAAAAAAAAATTGTCAATAAGTGTGGGTATGGGAGAAAGAAGAGTGGGTTAGAGGATTCTTAAACAGCAGGGTTGCCGTGACAACAGTCTCAGAGGCGAAGGCGATGGTGATGTCAATACTAGTGGTGGTAATATCAATACTAGCGATATTATTACTGAATGTTAGCAGTATCATTCAGTTATAATATTGCTAGTATTGATATTACCACCACTAGTATTGACATCACCATCGCCTTCGCCTCTGTGACTGTTGTCACGGCAACCCCTGCTGTTTAAGAATCCTTTAACCCACTCTCCTTTCTCCCATACCCACACTTATTGACAATTTTTTAAAAATAATATTTTGACCATTATTAGTATCCCTATCAGTAATATTATTATCATCATTACGACTTTGACTCACACATTATTTCCCTTCCGACAGTCTCGTTCTCATTCAACGCCTTCCTTGCGCTGAACTCAGAAGCAATCGGAAGCGATCAAAGCTAAGTGCATTTTCGTTATTTTGTCCGTCTTTGTTTCACCTGAGGAAGACTTAAGAGGTCGAAACGCGTTGTGTTGTCATGTGACTCGTTTGTCCACGTTTCTCTGGGCGGTTCGCTGACATTTATTTAAGATTTGTTTAGATTCCGCCTGCAGTCGTTTCACTTTGCAACTAGATAATAAATGTAACAATGATAATAACAGCAATAATTAATAACAACATTGATACTACTACTACTAATAATAATACGAATAATGATAAATTTAATGACAC